>JABYQS010000107.1:0-131469 GCA_022592435.1 Cerioporus squamosus | reverse complement strand
CGACGCTAACCGCGTCTTCGCTGTCGGCACGTCTTCCGGTGCGATGATGACCAACGTCTCGCAGCAGCATACCCAGATATCTTCAAGGCGTGGCGGAATCGTCGACTCCGGTGTACCCGCCGGCTGCTTCTCGCCCCGGGCAGCCCGAGGACAGCTGGAACTCGCAGTGCTCTCAAGGGCAGCTGATTCTGACGGGCCAGCAGTGGGCGCAACGCGTGTACGACGCGTACCCGGGCTACACGGGTGCTCGCCCAAAGATGCAAGTCTGGCACGGAACTGCGTACGTACCGGCCACGGAAGTCCTTTACCGATATCCTCTTTACTGACAACGCATTTGTGGCAGCGACACGACCCTCTACCCGCAGAACTTCTACGAGACGATCAAGCAGTGGACGACCGTATTCGGGTACCCCAGCACACCCATCTCGAACGTTTCGGAGCCGTACCTACCCAGACGGGTACTCCAATGCAACGTACGGCCCGAACTTCCAGGCGATCCTTGCTCAGGGGTGTGGCCACACGGTCCCCTTGTTCGAGCAGCAGTACCTACAGTTCTTGGGCATCGCGTGAACTCACAGTAGGGCTCGAAGTTGTATCGTGATATCCAGAATGAGTCAAATAGACCTCGTTATAACAATTCGTCGTACTCGAGTCGCCTTCGACCCTGTATGAGTTCGTGTTCTCTGATCGTCGACGATATGCAAGTGCGACGAAATCAGGTACAGTATTCGTGCCAAGCTAACTGGACAAAATGTCGCGTGTGAGTTACATCCCGAGATCCGACAGGAACATGCATACCTCTTATATACTTTGACTGTACAATTCCACGTGAGACAACATTGGGGAGTTTGCGCTGGATGATCTCGAAGAGGCGCGCCTGCTTATTCCCTTCCTTGTCCTCGCCGGGCCAGCGGATTTGGAATTCGACTCGTGCAAGGTTCTGAAGTGGTCGCTCTGCAGGACGGCGTCGAGTAACTCCGATCCATCGTCCTCGATGGGCGGCGACTCCGGCAGCTCCTCAGTGGCCATGTCTGACTCCCTCTCCTGTGCAGGCACGAAGAGCTCGAACAAACGAAGTGAAGAGGGTATTCCGGGCAGCAGGCGAGACACTTCCTGCCAACGCGACTCTTCAGGCAACGTAAGTACCAGCCTGAGATTAAGCGTCCGCAAGCGCCTCAGCTCGGAGAATGGGAACTGGGACAACGAAGCTGCAAGTGGCATATGTTAGCGAGTCAGCTGGATTATAACGCTCATGATAGGTAAGCGACACATACCGATTCGCATATGGATACCCAGCTCTGTGAGCCCAGGAGCTACTTTTGAGAGGAACGCCTGGTATCCCTCTGTCAGTTCATCGTCCCGGGTGAATATGAGGCGACGGAGCGAGTTGCACGTAGGGGTGTTGGAAAGCTAGGCCAAGAAGAGAAGGAAACAATGTTTGTCGTACTCATAGCCAATGAATTTGAAGTCGAGGAGAGTAGGGGCACTCGAGTGCACGAGGGTCGAAGCTTCTGCACGGGAAACGGGACATGTTACATCCCATAATGCGAGAGAGGTCAGGGACGAAGACAGAGCCATGATGATTCTGCCCAATACATGCCACGAGGGCAATTGGCAGTCGTCCAAGGTTAGATGCCGGAGGGCGGTGAAGCGGCTGATCGCCAGATGGACACTGGGATGCGGCTGGGGTTGCAAGCTCCAGTCAACGGAGGATATTGCGAGATGTTTCAGGCCAGGAAAGTGACCTGCGAACTCGTGGATGCAGAGATGGGCCCAACGCACCGGTCCTCGGACGCCGATGACCTTTCCGTCTGGGTCTCTCGAAATTTCGATAGCCTTGATCACAGATGGACAGGATACGTGTCAACTGAAGGTAGTGGTTTATACGTTCCGGATGGAGGACGTGTTCCACGTGTGACTTGTACGCAGCTTTGCTTCCAAGGTGTACGTCTTCTAGCAACGCTACCCTGCTGGCTGGGAGCCATTCTTGACATACCAAGGCGCAACTGAACAGCGTTTGGTGGTCTCCGTGGAAAGTGTATCTCCTTTCGGGTACGAGCGAGATGATCTGGTCGGTAACTTCCCCGGGAAGGCTTAGTCTCCATAGCCGACCATAATAGGAAGCCGGGATGACAATCGATCCCTACCTGATTATGGGGAAGGCTGGGAGGCATGGCACTAAGTCGGGCTGATACTGTAAGGGTGCCCGTATCAGACAATTGGAGAACAAGAATCGACACTCGCTAGAGTGAGACTCGCCAGCCAGTTCCGCTCGTAGGTTTCGGTTGTTATGGGCACGGATCCAGGCTGTATGTGGGAGGAAGAGGACTGTAGCAAGTGACTTGCACTGCCGCGAGAAGAAGCGTAAGAGTAAATCGAACTCCGCACAATAGCCCATGTTAAGTAGCGCGAAATGTACATAACAAAACCATCATCTGATGTAATAAGTGCAATCAAGCGGGCGTTCCAAAGGACGCGATACTACTTAATATAAGACGAGATTGCAGACGAGAGCTGCGAACTTAGGCTATGAATGGCGGCTATGCTGCGACGGGTGGAGCTTGGGGAATTCGAGGGATGTTGGAAGATGGTGGCGGAATCCCAGCCGTGAGACACGCCGCCACCAGCTGCATACGGATGCCCTGCCATAGCTCTTGTAAGGCTGACATGTGTACGCTTGTTAGCCTTTGGTACAACGTTGGAAGAGACAAGAAGCGGCCTAGCGAGGTCACGACTTACGTATGTTCGGCCAGAACAGCATCATGTACTCGGTGTGTTCTGCGAAGCGCTTCGAAACTTCGAGTCCGTATATCAGACCGGGGTCATTCCCCCATAACATGAGGGCCCTGCGACAGGAAATGCGTGAGCAACAGCAATAATGAACCACCGATGTGTCGGATAGAAGGGCGTGACTAACCTCCGGATGTTGGCGATGAACCAGAAGATGAGAACTGACTTGCGGTTTGGGTCCTGCGAGGGCGACTTCTTCGCCTTGGTTAAGCTTGCCCAGACGCAGCTGTTACATTCGTCGACGTATCGCACTGCATCGAGGTTTGTGAGTCGACCATGTCTGAGCTGATGTTGCCGAATGCTGGGATGACTTACGCCACTCTTCTGCTTTCTCGCGGTAGAACAGCCTCGTTCCGGCGCTACAAAGGTTCGAAGGGCGACGGGATTTATCAGGTTGCGTTCTTCTAAGACAAGTTCACGTCGAGAGTGGTTCAACACTTACGTCGTGACCTGCGGGATATAATTACGGAACTCGTATGAGGTCAACATCCGCATCCTATGACAACCCAAGCGTGTCAGCACTACACTTGTCACGCCCTATCAATCGGGCCTGTCTCCTTGCGGAGAACCGAAGGAGAAATGGGGACGCACCCGAAGAGTAGCTCCTTCACCTGAAAACCAAACGACGCGTCGAGGTCGCACGTGTGCCGCGTGAGCCGCCGCTCGAGGTCCTCAATCTCAAGCCATTGCTGCACCGCAAGCGTCGCGCGGTCCGCCTGGCTGATGTCCTTGCTCTCCCGCACGCGCATGCAGACGTGCAGGAGGAGCATCGTGCGCAAGCTCAGCGTCCACATGTCGTCCGGCTCGACCATCACCCCTGCTTCCGTGAGCGCCTCCCCTGGAAGCATCAAGGCGAACTATGGGCCAGCGTGAATACACATCAGCATGGGGCGAGGAAGAAGCACACTCACGTTCTCCGGCTCTCGGACGAACAGGCTCCCGCTGTCTATCGCGCTGGAACCTGGGATCGAAGCAATGTATGCGTGGAGGTTCCCAATGGCCATGACAGAAGCCCATACGAGCCTCCGACATTCCTCTCGTCTGAAGTCCCCCTCCGCCAGTCCCTCGGGCCACATAATTGTCGAAGCGAAAGCCGGTGCATACGTGAGTATCGGCGGCCAATTCGTGCCAAGCGAGAGAGCGTGACAGTTGCATCCCCGCGGCTGCCCATGTGAGCTGTCGCCGGATGCAGGCGAGGACAGTGAACTGCTAGAGATACCACTGTAGGCGCTCGCTGGTGACAGCCTGGGGTCGGAGATGGTGGTACCAAGTGCAGGGTCTGGCATTTGCAATTGCACATGGTAGTCGTTCGGAGTCATCGGAGGGGTGCCCAACAGCGCGGCGGGGTTATATCCCGCGTGGATGGCCGTTGGGCGCAGATGCGTGAAGGGCGACCGACCTCGGGGCTTGATGCTTTCGTCCACGGTCGCGAGAGAGAACATCCTCATGAGCGAATCGAGCAGCGATATCGCCGATCGAGACCGGGCGACGGACTGAAGAGGATGCGACTGCATCTCGAATAAGACGATGAGCTATGATCGTTCAGTATACATCGGTATCCCAACCAACACACATCGTGCACGCACCAATGCTGCCTGCGCAAGCCCAATGTCGACCCAGCCGGTGGCGAGAGCACCTTCGAGGGCGCCGTGAGCCAGTTCCAGGAGCTTCAGCGCCTTCTGCCTTCCTCGCGCGCCATGCTCGCTCTCTGAACTTTGTGCGAACACTCCAAGAGCAAGTGCGCTCAGCAGAAGACTAGGTTGGAGAGTATTGCGCCGGACGCCGGGGTTGAAGAGGGCGTCGAAGAAACGCGGGAGATGCAAGAAGCTGACCCAGCACGGAGACGCCTGCAGGAGCGACTTCAGGTCGGACATTATGGTGTTCAGTGCGGCGCTCCGCTGGGCCAAGGATAGCGAGACGACCGCGATGTCGGTGTCACTAGGATCACGCTCAGTAGCGTAGAAGCTGAGTAGGGCGTCCCACCAGGTATCGCGCGCGAACTGGGTTCCTGGCCGGGAAGGAATAGAGTATTCTTGCTCTCCCTCTTGGATGTCTCTGTTGCCGCGTTGAGACGGGGTGACCAGGATGCCTGTAGCCTGGAGCTGTGAGATTGCTGTGGACATTGTCACATCGTAGAGCAGCGGGTCCGTGTTGAAGTCCCACATCATCGCCTACAAGAGCCGACTGTCAGAAGTAGCAAAGAGATCCACCGGTGCGACCACATACGTCAGAGAACTCAAAGTGATCATACTCCGGAGGCGTATACTCCTGCGCCTGGGCAGTAGAAGCCTCCAGGTAAGGCGCCTGTACATCCTTCGGGGCTTCCTCACGGCCGGGGTTTGAGCGTCGAGCGTCGCTTTTGCCCATCCCCCGCGTGCGCATCGGCACCTTCTTAGACGTTGACCTTTGCTGCGGCGCGCCATCTCGAGCCTTGCGCCTTTCCCGTCCTCGTCGATGGGGCCCCGAGTCGTAGCTGCATTGCTCCGCCTCGGAGGGCCGCTTCTGGCAATTATAGCATATGGGCTTCGCGCCGTCGCAACGCGTTTTGCGCCCTCGGCTGTGGTGGAAGCGGTCAACGAAGTCTGACACAAATGTCCGGGTGTGCACGCGACAGTGCCTTTCGATTGCATTGTCGGACTTACCACTGGTAGCAAGCGACAAAAACACGGATCCGAGGGTTGCCTCGTGCAGTAGGAGGTTGCCCTGGGGCTAAGTCAACCTTTGTACGGATCCTCCTCCGAGTTCGAGAGGTCTTGGACGTGCGGGTTGAAGATGATGATGAACTGCGGCTGCTGCTAGGACCGGCCAGGAGCAGGTCGGATTGCGTCGGGGATGGTTCCGAGGCTCTTGATGTCCCTGGAGAAGCGGAGCTGATACCGATGTTTGAAGGAGACGAAGAGATCCCCAGGATGCTCTCAAGTTCTGTAGTATCGAGGTCTAGGATTGAGCAATCATTGGGAAAATGGACAGACGGCATGGCGGCAAGTCTGATAGGAGGAGCTCGACACCGCGGCAAAGAGTCTGAGCAGTTAGGACACAGATGGCCAGCGGGCAGAGGTGGGGGTCGGAAGGAATGTGCAGATACTATCTATAGGACTCTTCAAGACGCTGCGAAGGACAAATGTGGCTAGCCGACGCTGGCGCCGACGAGTCGGAAGGAGATGGGCATGGCCCTGCATGACCGGACAGGAGAGAGTTACGGTGCATAGTGGCGCGCAGCAGACGTCAGATTGATGGACCACCGGTACATCCTCGGGCTCGCTACCCTCAAGTTAAACCGACAGCGTGTGTTTGAGAATGACGACCGCTGACGTAGGAAGCTGATAGAGCGGTCCACACGAGGCACGACGCATCCCTCTGCAACCACCTCCCGAGTTCTCTCAGTTCCCGCTTTCACTGTATGTGCTGGGGTCAGATGTGACTCGGAGCGCAAGTACGTCTGGGTTCCAGAGGGAAGATGAAAGTGTGCGTACTCCACAATTGAACGAACTGCAAGAATACCCCGAGACGCGGCGAAGGGGACTTTGCGCTGGAGTCCCTCGAGGACGCGCTTCTGCAGGTCCACCCGCTCGGACACGGTGGTGGTGGACGTGACAGACAGTACGAAGCCGACTCGCTCGAGATCCTGGAAGCTGTCGCCCTGTAGGACAGCGTCTAGTAGCTCCAGTCCGTCTGCCTCGATAGGGGGCGACTCCTCCTGCAGCTCCTTGGAAGTCGATGGCGACTCCGGCGTGTCGACGGCCACCATATTGGGCGCGCTCCCCATTGGGAGTACGTGACATTTTATAGAACGGAGCCGAGAGGGTATCGCGGAAAGTAACCGAGGGAGGTCCTTCCAGTACGACTCTATCGACCACAGAAGTCCCACGTCAAGCATCCGCAAGCTCCTCAGCTCATGGAATGGAACGTCGCAGAACGAAGCTGCCCAGAGGGATGTGAGCGAGCTGCGTATTTTTAGGTGAGAACAAGACCTACACAGCGAAACATCAATATGCAGCCCTGTGAGTCGAGGAGCTACTGTCGTTAGGAACGTCATGTGTTCTGTTGTCAGGTTGAGGCTGGTAAACATCAGGCGACGGAGCGAGTCGCGCGTAGGGGTGTCGGAGAGCCAACGCAAGAACGGGATGAAACGGACATCATCGTCCAAGTAACAGTTGAGCTCGAGTTCGAGGAGCGCAGTGGAAGCGGGTTGAAAAAAGCCTGGCGTGTATGCATCGGAAGAGGGCAATGTCACCTTCCATAACGCGAGAAACGTCAAGGAAGACGACAACGTCGTCAGGATTCTGCGCAGGGTGTGCCACGAAGGCAGTATGCACGAGCGCAGGTGCAGCTTCCGCAGGGAGGTAAGTCGGCCGATCGCAAGATGGATTCCGGAGTTGGATAGGGACTGTGAGCGCCAGGCAACGCCTCAAACCCGGAGCTCTTCTACGTTGGGGAAGTGACCTGTAAACTTGTTGATAAAATGATTGGGCCATGGCTGTCCTTCGATCATCCTGCTCACTTCGCCCACGGGCTGGCGGATCCACAGGACACGTGTCGACCGAAGGTAGGGATTCAACCTTTCCGAGGGGAGGACGTGCTCGACGAATGAACCGTATGCGGCTCTGCGGTCAAGGCGGATATACTCGAACAAAACTGCTCTACTCGCTGGGAGCCATGCTTGACATACTAGCGCGCAGCTAAGCAAGGTCTGGTTGTCGTTGCGATCAAAGCCATTGGTCCTGTCCGGTACAAACCAAATGATTTGGTCGGTGAGTTCCCAGGGGAGGTAGCGAGGCATTGAAGTCATGCGTCAACCTGCTGTAAGAGTACTAGTAAACGTCAGTGTAAAAGGCGAGATACTCCGCTTGAGCAAGGGTTGCTACTCACCTGCGGTTGCTGTAAGCTCAGACAGGTTCGTATGGCAGGAAGGACGAGGCACTGGTGGCGTGTGACTTCAATCATCGTGCTACATGACATTGATGGCATTCTCGCGGTCCTTATCGGGGGTGATGCCAGTGCAGGTTGGATGCAGGTTTCGTACATACCAGCCGCCAGGTTCTGTCAGCGTACCACCGAGATCACACTAGAACCGCTCACAGAAATGTATGTTCATAGCCAGATCTAGAGAGGTGGTACCTGCTTGTGCTTGAGTTAGTACTTACTGCGCCAAGTAACTTCTTCAGAGTCGTTAGCGAGGTAACTTCAGCTACTATACGTGGGAAAGTAACATCAGCGGGAAATTGCATTGACTTGGACCACACATATGCGCAAGGGACAAGTACTGTAGGCTTGAGACAGCCACCAGCCCTCTGTCAACACGAACATTACACCGAAACTTCTCCAAGCCGGGTTCTCCTGAGGCGACATTATCAACGACGCGCCTGACAAACCGCACTCATGCCCTTACACGCCCGTCGGTCAAGACTTCATCGACATCACAGACAGATCACAGATCATGTTCTTCGAAGGATTCACACATATGGCATACTTAGCGCAGGACGCCTTCGAAAGATTACGTTTGATGATGGCTGTGCGATGACAGCAGTCGCTGTACTGTGGTGGGCGAACTGGAGTGGTTGTCCTCAAACATCCTGATGCCAGCAGGTCATATGCATTCCTCACAGGTGAGTCGCCGACCTTGTGGGCATATGATCTGTACCAACGAGTCCGTCTAGCCCGTTGCCAACCCAGTGCTGTCAAGTTGGATCTCTACAGCAGAGCAGCGAGAGGAGGCCTGGAGATTTTGTGCTACGGCCATCGAACACAATTACGAAGAACGGCTCAAGAGATGGAACGCAGAACTCGATATGGTTCTCGTTTTCGTATGTGATGCAGTCACTTCATCACACAAGGGACTCCACTGATCTCACACTAGGCTGGTCTGTTCTCAACTGCGCTGACGGCTTTCATCGTCCAATCCTACCCCCTCCTGCAACGAGACAACACCGACACCGTGTTTTGGCACTGGCGTATATGTCAAGCCAGCTCGAGAGCTACTCCATCTCCCAGCCCTTCGTCAATTCCACGCAGAAGGCACCCTTCATCCCGGCGTCCGACGCTCCCTTTACCGCTCCACGCTCCGCCGTCTGGATCAATGCACTCTGGTTCTCCTCTTTAGTCTGCACGTTGTCCGCGTCATCTATCGCGGTACTCGTGAAGCAGTGGCTTCATCAGTACAGCCAAAGTCTGTCCGGAACCTCTCCAGAGGTCGCCCGCCTGCGGCAGTACCGATACGACAGCCTGCTCAAGTGGCATGTGCGGGAGATCATCGCCGCCCTTCCGATGCTCCTTCAACTCGCTCTCTCGCTCTTCTTATCCGGCTTGCTCATCCTTCTATGGACCCTGAACTCATCGGTCGCTATTCCGGCATCGCTCTTCGTTGGCCTGTTGATCTTCTTCACGGCCGCGACGACGGTCTTACCCATATTCTACCGCGACTGCTGCTACCAGTCACCACAAGCCCTCAGTTTCTCCCTTCTCGCTCAGACAGTTGCGCGAGCCGCGTCCAAAATTCTGCGTGTTGTGGAACGCTCTGCGCACCAGGCTGCACTCGATACGACGTCATGGACGTCCCGCAAGTATGTCGCCCTGGCACGTATTCGGGATTCCACGCGAGTGCTCTTGGCCCACCTGCAGACTCTCGGCAGCTTCAGCGACTGGCAAACGCGCGAGAAGCCCGACGCGGATGCGAAGTACTCCGAGCTCGAGCAGTCGCTTGCACTCACAGCATATTACATCACGCGCGACAACTCAATGCTCAATACTACGATCGTCCAGTGTCTCTCCGAGATGCACGCACTATCTGCACGCATGTCCATGCGGTACTCGGATCTCCTCCGCGATGTCACGACAAAGCTCTCGACGCACGAATGGAAGGTCTGGCGTCCCGTGATGCCGTTTGTCCTCAGCGTCTTGTCCCTCATCACTTGCGAACCGCGGAAGGGCGCGGTGCGCAAAGTGCTGCAGGCTATGCCCCGACAACCCGCGTGTGCCTTGAAGTCCCGGCTAGGCATGTTGTACTTGCTGGCGATGTCGCAACTGGTCGCACGGCGTATTGCAGCCCGAGAGGCCTTCCATCGCATCCTTGTGTATCTCCAGAAGACATGTATCGACACCGAGATGAGCCTCGTTCCTGGTTCGTCGATACTCGAAGACGGTAAGCATCTGTCTTCCCTCGCCCCCGTCTTCTGCCTGACTAATTGTTTGCCACAGTTGAAGCGACGTTTCCGCTCAAGCCAGTGGAAATCGAAGAACTCGTAGACCTGGATCGAACTGAGTCCGTCAGCTACTACCTCACCGGAATCGAATACACTGTCAAATACCTCCTGCAGCATCGGGTACGCCTCGAGAGGGACGGCTCGCCAGCATCAGAACGCGTGAAAAACCTCCTACGTGGCTTCAAGCTCTTCCTCCACTTCTCGACTCGGAACACTCGTCGATCGCGACAGGGAGTCCTTCTGTGGGCCCTGCGCTACTCCGAGCTCCCTGCGCTTATTAGGACGATGCGGAACGACCGACACACTACGGTGATAGACCTTGACACAGGGCGTGTGCGTCGGTCCGAAGGTGCGAGAGTCGTCTGGGCGTGCACCAGGGGAGTCGGTAGAGAGGGAGAGAGAGAGAGAGAGAGAGAGAAGAGGAGAGGAGAGGAGAGGAGAGGGAAGGGAGGTTGATTAGGAGTCTTGTACGTCGAGTAGTGGTCGAATAGAACGCGTGTTGACGCGTCCGAGCGTTGCGCGAGGACGCTGGCGAAAGAGTGCGGCGAGTACGAGAAGCTAGAAGGCAAACGAGAGGGTAAGCACGAGAGACGGACGTCGGGGTCGGAGATCGAGGTCGAAGTCGAAGGCGGAGTCGCGCGGTCGAAGGGGGGAACTAAACTTATTATTCCGGGTCGCAGGAGGGGTCTATATACATGCGTGCTGTACTGGGTGACGTAGCTACGTGAAAGAGCGGTCGCGAGGGGATGAGGATGAGAGGAAAACACTGGAATGCGGAAAAACATAAGCAAGTCGAAGAGCGCTAATCGCTAAACATACGCGAGGCGCGATCACGAGGGCGCGTCGGGAGGGTCAGTGTCGCAAAGGTCAAATTGTTTACGAACTGTACTGTATGTAGGAACTATAGTATGTGTATCGTACGAGTCCTGGGGGTATAGCGGAGGTGCAGAAATCGTTTTGGAGTGGTAGAAAGGACAGGGAGAGAGGGGGAGGTGGTCGTCTCGGACTCGGGGTGAGGCAGCGCGCGCCCGTCTCGAGCTGATCGGAAACGCGCTCGGAATGGGTCGCATTGGACGAGGGCGTCGTCGGTGGGGCTGCGGGCGAGTCGGGAGCGTCGTGCGCCGTCTGGGCTGACGTCGAGGTCGGTGCTGCTTGGTCAGCTCGATGTCGACCGCGTTCTCGAGATTTCGTGCGACGCCGGGTGCGTTCTGGACGTCGTCTCGCGTTGAATCTCGTCGCTGCTTGTGCGCATTGTTCGAGAGGCCGTGGGCGGTCGCATTGGAGGTCGGCGAAGGCGTAGGTGGTCGTCATACACGCGCAGCGAGGCGCGATGCTCATCAACGGGCCTTGTCGAGGACGACTTGGTGAAGGTCTTCCAGGAGGCCCTGTCCGTGATCGAGATGGGGTACATCGCGTTTGGTGACGGCACTGGAGAAGCAGCCTCGCGGGGTGCCCGGCGTGCGCTTACAAAGCTGCAAGAAGATCTCGGAGTTGTAGTCCTTCCACTGCCGCAGCTCAGCACCGGTGCCGTGTGTCGTGGGGCAACTGATGTCTCTGCGGCACCGTCTACTCCCGGCGCCGGGGCCTCCGGAGAGACGATGCCTCCCGAGGGCGAAGCCGAAATTCTGGCACCATGGGCTGATATGATCAACGATCGTTAGTATCCTTGTGTTTTCGTGGAGACAAAGCTGACTCTACAACTGCAACAGAAGAGTTGGCAATCACGATTCCCGAACTCGGGGGCGTCCATGGATCAAGCGATTTCCCGGACAGCCCTCTCGCCGATCCCTACATACATATGCGGCGAATACATGCTGGTGCTGGTAGGAAACGGCTACGGTTGGGGAGGGCTGTCAGTTACGAACTCCCTCCGGAGCTTTCGATGTTTGAACGCCGTGAGTACTCCTGTCATATGCACGCATTAAACAGGCGTACTGACCTCTCGACGTTCAGGTCCTCTGCCGCCCGTCCCTGAGACAACCCGGGAAGAGCCCCTTGAATCCATGCTCCTGTTGTTCGACCGGGACGAGGGCCACAAGCTGCCGCCTAGGCTTCCGCCGCCACATATAGATGCCGGAGCGTTGGCAGCTCCGTCACCGCATATCACGTCTACACCACTGCAGAGCGGCCTACAGGAGGCTTCTGCCGAAGACGCCTCAACATAGACATTTACGGATGTGACATTTCTTGGTACAGGGTCTTGTTAATCACCACGCGAAAACAACGACACCATGAGTGATATTCGAATCACATCTCAAGCAATCTCCGCGAGCTCCTCCAGTGAGCTGACCACGACGTCAACTTCCCCACCGTCAGCCCTACTCTTCACGCTGTTCCTGTCTTCCTCGTCATCGGTGATACGGGGGACGTACACTGTCTTCATGCCCTGCTGTGCCGCCGCCCGGAGATCCCAAAGGTGCGCGGCAACCATAGCGCACTTCTCTGGGGGTATGTCCAGGTGGTGCAGCGCGCCTTGATAGACCTTCTCGTTCCTGAACGATTGCCCCGCGGTGAGTTTGCATGCAACATGATGATTGAAGCGTGATACTCACGGCTTGCAGGTACCGAAAAGGTCGACGGAGAAGATAACATCGAACGGGAGGTCTGAGTGCTTCGCCTGCATGACGGGACTTCATCAGGTCAAGCCGCGCAGCGGATTTTGAATACCTTACGAGGTCGACGAGGAAGCGGATGTTTCCGTTGGACAGCGCGGCCACTATGGCCTTCTTCTTGAGTCTGTAGATACCCTTCGAAGAGTCGGGCCAACCTGGGGTCAATGTTCAGCTTGCGCCCTGCCCCAGACAGATCGCGAGGAATCGGATATACCCACCATTCGCTTTGTGCCAAGCCATCACCAATGCCTGTCGCTTGTCGCTATCCCATGCAGAGCCTAGTTTCTTCCATCGCGGTGTCTCGAGCATCTCATCGAGGATCTGTATGGTCATCATTTGAGCGAGCATGTACACACAAGGAGAGATTACGCGGACCTGTCGATGAGCTTTGTCCATGTTCGTGACGCCCTCGCCCCCGGCTGCAATTCTTCGGCTGCACGTCCCTTTCAGTTTCAAGTAATACTCGTATGGCAGTGGTACCGTCCCAGTACTTACGCATGTTTGAAGTATCCAGTCCGCCATTCATTGGCGAACGCATCCCAATCTGTCATGTCTTAGTTTCTGCATGCTTTCACGACTATGATCCTCGGTATGTCATACCTTCGTCAATGCCTTCCGGTGCGGCTGCGGCGAGTGCCCGTGTGATGTTTCCGTACCAGTCGACGACGGTACCGAAGACGTCAAAGATGTACACTTCCACACCGGCGAGCGGGTGTGCTTGGGTCGACATGCTGTGACTCGCTGTGTGCGTAGACTGCTGAGATTCCTGGAGAGAGTGTTCAGGTCTGAGGATTTGGAGTGGGCACAGTCACGGGCATGTGCTGAGTCAGGTACTACATAGTTGCGGCTATTTGCGTCATGTTCGCACCGGAGTCCTGTGTACTGTGTACCTGGAAGCAAATGCAATACTGAGTGAGTGAGATGTAAGGTTCACTATCCTGCACACACTTTGGGTTTTCGTCTCGCACACGAAGGGGTTAGTAGATCAACCTGGCGCACTTGGAGCTGGTAGTGGTAAACCCGAACGACGAGACTTGCCATACCGGGAACCCCAGTGTGAGCGTCTACCATGCCCGAAGGAATCGGAGAGCGACATCGCGCTTTGAACGTGGACCTCCTCATCCCTCTTGAGTACTGAGTCTTTCCCCGAAGACTCGCATACTGTCATGGCACCATCTCGTGGCCCAGCATCCACACCTCGTACATTGCACAAAACCCTCGCAAACCACAGAGGTCCCGTACACGTCGCTCGCTATGCGAAGGGCACCGCGAAGTACGTTCTCTCAGGCGGACAAGACCGCACAGTGAGGCTATGGAATCCAGACCTGGGCACGGAGATCAAGTCGTATGCAGCGCATGGATACGAGGTGCTGTCACTTACTGTGTACGTACTTACCCTTTGTCGCTTCTTTTCTCTGTGCGCGGCGGTTCGACTCACGCGTCATGCGGATAGGGCACACGACAACAGCCGGTTCGCGTCATGCGGAGGAGACAGGCAGGTCTTCCTGTGGGACGTGGTGACGGGGCAAACGATACGGCGTATTCCGGGGCACATGGGCAAAATCTTTGCTGTTGAGTTCAACGAGGACGCGAGCGTGCTGGCGAGTGGTGAGTGTTCGTTTGGCTGTGAGAGGAAGGGAAGGCCTGAGATGCTTAGTTCGCTGGAGGGTCGTATGACTCGACCGTTAGGCTGTGGGATCTCAAGTGCGTGTTCTCTCTTCTCATTGTGCATTCGTCCGGGCTGATCGACCGACGTTGTCGTGCAGGTCGCAGAACCGGCAACCAATCCAAGTGCTGGAGGAAGCCCGGGATGCGGTGCAAGCTATCCATATCGGTGGGTCGTACATCGTCACTGGTTCGGTGGACGGACACGTCCGGACGTATGACTTGCGTATGGGAGAACTACGCACCGACTTCTTCGGACGTGAGTACACTTCGCTGAACCTTATGTGCTCTACCTCATCTCACCATCCAACCTGTTCAATACAGACCCCGTAACGGCGATCATGCCATCGCAGGACAACCAGACGTATCTCGCGACCACTCTCGATGCACATGTCCGCCTGATGGACATGTCCACGGGGAAGATGCTGAACGACTTCCAAGGACACGCAAGCACGGAGTACCGGATACGCTCGTGCTTCGGGCACGCAGAGGCGACGGTGGTGTGTGGAGACGAGAACGGTTCAGTATGGGCATGGGACCTCGTTGATGTGCGTATCTTGATGCAGTCATGCGCTGGCTTGCTAACGAAGTTGTCTCTCTAGGCGGCGCCGCTGCAGCCCAACCCGCCACCGAAGGTGCATGATAGGGTCATTACGTGGATCGAGCAGCATCCGGTGGAAGCTGGTGAGCTGATTACAGCGAGCGCGGATGGGACGGTGAAGGTGTGGCGGACGCCTTCATGATGGAAATGCAAAGTGAGTCTTGGTTCGCCCGATTCGCATACATATGGCCGAATTCTTAATCATTGCCCTGGTCATGCAGGTGTACATATAGCTGAACGATTGTTAAGCCGCATGCTTCATGGTCGTCTATCCTCTCAACCCAAACTCGCAGTCGCACCACTTCGTTCAAGCGGCGCATTGTGAACCCGGCAGTCGACCCTCCTGCAGCTCAGCCTCAGTTTCCAGCCGTTCCCATTCATCTTCATCCTCTCTCGTCGCAAGTACTGCAGTACTTGGGAGAGTACTTAGCAGTTAACGGCTACATATCAGATAAGATCTGGAGGATAGAGGACGGCAGCGGTCCCCGATGTCGTCATCGCCTCTGTCATCTCAGGATCTCCCCCGATCGCAGGCCACCCAACTTGCTGTTGTGCTGACATAGTGGCGATCTTCTGCGTCGAAATCCACCTCCAGCCCCGATATGTCGTTCCCAGGGTTTCGGTATATATACTCAATGTTCCCTCGACGAGCCCCCAACACCCTTTCGGACCGACCACCACCACACTTTCCGACCAACCGCCACCACCCACGACCACCACCATGGCATCTGCGCTGACTATCAATTCTACCGTCAAGCTTTCTTCCGGTGAGATCAGTTCTGGCATATGCGCTTGACAAGAGCTGACCCGAAGCGTGTCTCAGGTTACGAGCTCCCTAGGCTTGGTCTGGGCGTGTACCAGAACGATGACTGCAAGCCCGCGTGTCTCGCCGCACTGAAGCACGGCTACAAGTGCGCATATACGCTGTATGTGGTGTCAGAACCAACCTTCTGACTCGAGTTGGCGTTCTAGGCATATCGACTCCGCGCGCATGTACCGGAACGAGGCCCAAGTTGGAGAAGCCGTTCGGGAGAGCGGTGTTCCCCGCGATCAGGTCTTCATCAGTCAGTCCTCTCGTCTCTTCCCTTTGTGACGCGTCGACTGATAGTTGTACGCAGCATCGAAGGTCGACAGCGGGGAGCACGGCTACCAGAAGACGCTTGCTGCGGTCGACAGCTCGCTGAAGAACTTTGGGTTTGGTAAGCTCTTCACCACCTATGAGGTGTAATGCACCTCACTGACTAGATATATACGCGAAAACAAAGACTACATCGACTTGATGCTCCTCCACAGCCCCTTGTCTGGCAAGGAGCGGCGGCTGGAGGCGTACAAGGCGTTAATAGAGGCGAGGAATCAGGGCAAGGTCCGGTCTATCGGGGTCTCGAACTAGTAGGTCGTTTCTCCGTTCTAGTACTGACTACATCGGCTCACGCGGGTACGCGACAGCGGCGTGAAGCACCTCGAGGAGATAAAGGCTGCAGGTCTCGAGACGCCTGCAGTGAACCAAATTGAGGTACGCCTCAGCTAGTCTGTGACTCTCAGGTGGCGTTGCTAACTGCGCGTATACTTCGCACAGCTGCAACCCTTCTGCCAACAGAAGGATATCGTGGATCACTGTGCGAAGCACGGGATCGTCATCGAGGCTTACTGCCCGCTCATCCGAGGCAAGTGGAACCACACGATCGTCAATGTCGGCAAGAAGGTTCGTCAATCCCATTCTCTGTGTCCGTCGGTCTAGCTGAGCCGGCTTGCTAGTACAACAAGGATCCTGCCCAGACGCTCGTCCGGTGGTCAATCCAGCGCGGGTAAGTAACCATTCCGTAGCTCAGCAATCTGTCTAAACGATTACGCATCAGCTTTGTTTCGCTTCCGAAATCCTCCAAGCCCGAGCGCGTGGCGTCGAACGCCGACATATATGACTTCGAGCTCAGCGCGGAAGACGTGGCCGCTCTGGACGCGCTTGACCGCGGCAAGGAGGGTGCCGTCTCGTGGAACCCAGTGGACGCCGATTGAAGAGAGGGCGATGCATTCACTTGCACAGACAATGTGAGAACGGACACGGTAGCTCGAAACAAGCTCACAGGTCCAGGATGTTGCACTTTATGCCTAGATATCTAGACGACCCTCAGACACTGAATGGACGAGACCGACAGTTCTCGAAGTCAAAGCGGCTGGACGAGATTGCACGTTCATAAACGCCACCGTCGGAGCGGCGCAAGGTTCATCGATAATGCCGGCTCCTTCCCGACGGGAGCCCGCAGTATATATATGCACGTGGGACGAGTCAGTATCAGGATCCTCGCTCTCTAGCCCATCACCACTTCCTGCGAATCCTGAGATCTACGTGCGCGATGTCGTCAGCAAAAACCTTATCGCTTCGCAGCAAGGTCCGGCTTCTGAGCGGTGCGTGTCGGCCAATTCTGCAACTATGGCATGCGATATGCGACTGCCTCCACTCCATGACAGACCATCGGTTGCGCTTCGTTCGCCAGTCCAACTCAGTAAAGACTGACTGGACATGACTTGACAGGTTACGATATGCCCATCCTGGGACTGGGCGTCTTCGAGAACGACGAGTGCGCGCCTGCATGCCTCGCCGCTCTGCAATACGGATACAGGTAAATCTGCCTCACAAGATCGAACTCCAACTGATGCTGATGCCCGCGTCCACCTATGCAGACACATCGACACCGCACGATACTACAAGAACGAAGCCGAAGTAGGCCAGGCAGTCCGCGAGAGCGGCATCCCGCGAGAAGAGATCTTCGTCAGTGCGTGGCCTTATAACCTCACGCGACCTCTTTGACAATGTTAACTGTGACGTGGCTGTTCTGTGCAGCTTCGAAGATCTACCACCCGGAGCATGGGTACGAGAACACGCTTGCGGCGGTGCAAGATTCGCTGGACAAGTTCGGCTGCAGTACGTCGCGTGCTCTAATGTTTTCGGGTGGCAAGCTGATGGCGGTGAGCGGGCTCGCGCAGACTACTTCGACCTCTATCTGATCCATAGCGGACTTTCTGGGAAGGAGCAGCGGCTCGAGACTTGGCGTGCGCTCATCGATGCGAGGAATGCCGGGAAGATCAGGTCCATTGGCGTTTCGAACTAGTCCGTCCTTCTTCCTTTGTCCCGCTCTAGGGCTCGCACTCATCTATCCGTTCAGTGGCCCACATCACATCGAAGAGATACGCGCTGCGGGGCTCGAGCTTCCTGCTGTGAATCAGGTTGAGGTGGGTTTCTCTGATGTATGCGCCTTGATGACGCTGAGCGACGTATGTCCGACGTCCTACAGCTGCATCCGTACTGCCAGCAACGGCCGATCGTCAAGTACTGCAGGGAACAGGGAATCGTCGTACAGGCTTACTCGCCTCTCGTGCAGGGCAAACTCGACGACCCTGTCCTTCTGCGGCTGGCTGAAAAGGTCTTTCCCTTCCTCGCCCTGTTCCAGAGCATCCAACACTGAGATGCTGAACGTGCTCCTGCATGTAGCACGGCAAGGATGCGGCCCAGATTGTCATCCGATGGTCGCTGCAGCACGGGTAGGTGCCCTCCCAAATGCATATGTACATGAAGTAGCTTCTGACTGTTATCGCGCTAGGTTCATTCCGTTGCCAAAGTCTGCCCGTCCCGAGCGCATCCTCTCGAATTCTCAAGTGTTCGACTTCGAGCTGAGCGATGAAGACATGGCCGCGATCGACGCACTAGATAAAGGCAAGGAAGGCGCGATCACTTGGAACCCTGTCGATTGCCCGTGAAGCATGGAAGCATGACGTGGTCTTAGTGAGTTTGGCAGTCAACATTATACGCGGAGTCGGTAGCTCAGGTCCCTGGATTATACTCGTACAGGATAGATAGTGGCATACATCTTGGCATTGATATCTTCGTATGCGTCAACGGTTATACGCCCTTGCGCACTTGCCCGCGCTCAATCATGCCTTGGTTCTTCACCACTCTTCCAGCGAGAGCCTCAGCGATACCTGCAGACTCTCAGTACCAGTCAGCGGCTCTTGTTGCGCGCACCAGAGAAGAGGTACGTGAACACACACCGATGACCTTGTTCCCGATAGTGGTTCTTTTCTTGATGTGGACAACGTCCGGGTTAAGAGGAGCCGTGCTCTCGGGCGTTGTGAGCGACGCGGTGCGACCCAGTGGGACACCTTGCGTTCTCGCTGCGTTTGAGAGTGAGCACGTAGTGGATACGGACGACGGACGACGCTGGCGACTCACGATGTCCATCCGTGCTAGCGCTCGTGTACTGGCTCCACTTCTGCGACGGGCGGTGGTTGTACTCGGAAGGTCGCTCGATGGCGTACATGTTGCTGTTTGGTTGGATCATGGCGCGCAGACGTTGTGGTGATGCGAAACCAGCTGCAGCCCATTCGCTTCAGACTTCATATACCCTAGTGTTGAGGCCTGAGGCGTTGGAGTTGACGCATTGTCGGATCACAGTGTCTCAGGTGCGCCAAGAGGTAGCAGCTGATATGCTCGATGGAGACTACTCCAGCACTAGATGTTAGCGAGGACCTTTTCGAGAATGAGCGTCGGCTTCGTGGCGCTCTAGGGGCCCCCGGTTGCAGTACGTCGGCCCCACTGCATAGTCATGGGACCGATCGAGGTTGCGCCACCGTGCATTCTTGAGGATTCGAGCGATCCTTCACTTGTACTGACATGCGAAACGTCGCCTTCGATGCTGTACGATGGACTGACCACATTCCAGTTCGCGGTACGCACGCAGCTGTAAGGCGTTTCTATCAACGCGACTACTGCTTCAACCTTTGGTACTCGTCCATCATGTGACTGCGTTGCCTGTTTTTCACCTACTAAGGTCACCCATGAGTGCACACGGTCACTTACTTCAAACAGACGGACCTCAGCTGCGCCGTGGAAAAGGCCACCTGAGTGATTGCGCCGCATGTGTTCAACTTGCAATTCATCCGACTGTCTCATGACTTGCTGCAGGTTCAGCTCGAAGTTATGTGATTCGCACGGCATGAGGTACGTGAGACAACGTTGGTATCGAACAGAGTCAATCTGACTGAAGGAAGCATCTAGATATACAAATGGGAGCGTTCTGTGGTTCTGTGGTATGTCCCCTTCGCTCGCCGTGCAGAGGTAGTCACGACGCATGATTCTGATCGTCGCGGACTTCGGTCACCGTCTCACTCGAGGCGGACGAGGATGGCGTGGGGGTGGTAATCGCCGCGACGCGCCGGGATCCCAGCTGTGACGGTCTCGACGCGAGTGAGGATGCTGGTCGGCGTCGGCAGCGTCTGAATGATGGTCTCGGTGACCGCCGACGCGGGGTTGCTGGCCGACGGTGGCGAGACGGGGAGTGAGGCCGAGGGAGCGCTACCCGTAGGTACGGTGACCGGGAGGGAAGGCGAAGGCGCGCTCGCAGGGACGGGGACCGAGGGCGCGCTGGCCGGGGGCGACAGCGACGGTGCGCTCATAGGAAGCGAGGGCGGGGATGCACCAAACGGGAGCGAGGACGCGTCGACCGGGAGCGCACGGGCGCTGGGCGCGTTCGTCGGCGCACTCACACGGAGTGACGTTGTTCCCGCGGAGGGCGAATTGACCGGGAGTGAGGGTGCATTGACGGCCGGCGGGCTGACCGGGACAGAGGGGGCCGCCGCCGACGGGACAGCAACTGGGGGCCCGCTGGCCGACGGTACCCCAAGGGAGGGCGTGCCGATAGCGGGCTGACTGTCGGACCGCGCAGCGATCGAGGGTACGGCAACCGACGAGGTGTTGGGGGAGGGCGCGCTCACGGGGAGCGAGGGTACTCCGCTGACAGGAAGCGCATTCGTGGGTACGCTAACAGGTGCACTGACAGCGGGGACGCTGACAGGCGGGGTCACCGAAGGAGCACTGAAAGGCAGGCTCGAAGGAACGGCGACAGGGAGGCCAATCGCTGCAACACCGATGGACGGGGTGACCGACGTGGCGCTGACTGGCACACTGACCGGCGGCGCAACGACCGGCGGGGTGACCGAAGGAGCACTGACTGGGAGGCTCGGAGGACTTGCGATAGGGAGACTGATCGCAGGTGCACCGGTACCCGTGGACGGGCTGACCGACGGCGCACCGACTGGCGGGCTAACCGAAGGTGCGCTGACTCCGCTCACCGGGAGCGAAGGGGCAGCAGGGAGGCTCGTGTGGCCTGAGACAAACGCACGGTAAGTCCCATGATTACTAGAAGCAAACTGAGTGTACTACTTACTCTGACCCTGCGCACCAGTGCAGATTGCAAGGACGACAACCGCCGCGAGAGTGGAGAACTTCGTGGTGAACATGGTGAATGATGCGAAGGTGTTTGAAGTTCGACGTGTACGATGGGTTGTGTGAGCAGAAGAGGCTGGGATGTGATGATGGACTTCCACCGCGCATGCTGGTCCTTATATACGTTTCTAGCCCCCTCCTTGGTGAGTACCTCCTGAGCGGACTTTGCGATTTGGACGCTAAGTCACCAACAGAGCACTGTGTGTTCCGACCTACTTTCCAACTGCATCCGGCACAGGGAAGTCGGAAGCTCTCTGAGGTACGTGGTCTCGCTGGTCTATCCCAGAATCGGTGGTCCTGATTGAAACGGACTGGAGGCCGTGATGTCTGACAGTCCCCCCTATCCTAGGCGCGTCTCTCCCTCGTGATGCAATGCGAGTCGCTCCCGAGGGGTCCCATTCGCAATCGGTCCAGCGTCGCTGTCAATTTGTTGTCGGTGGTCGATATCACAATCGATCCCGGCGCTTCCGTTGCCATTTTCAGCTGGCGGATAGTCGGCCCGCGCTTCCGACGTCGTACTTGGTCCTACCGTGAACTTCTCAGAGCAAGCCTGAGACAGGGGGACAGCGTCGGAAACCCTGGCTTACGCCCGCTTAGGGCATCTCCGCTATCGCGCTAATGGGTCATTGATGGATAGTGCAGTGAGACTGTCATTCTGACACGGACTGGACGGTGGGCCGTCAGCAGCCCTACATCGTGGCGAACTACGCAGCTCTCTACTGCTGCTTCGGGACAGGTACCGATAACTCCGCGTTGATGATTCCCGTCCTACGCATCCGTTCCAGCCGACGACCCATCTGCGCCATCACAGCCGGCTGCGGAAAGATAGCATCAGAGACCAGAGCCTGTAAACGGAGTAAACGGAGATTCCTCACCTCGTTCCAGGTCTTCGTCATGCTCGTCCGCGTGATATTGTCCTCCAGGTACCGCTGGATTCTGACAAACTTTGGTCCGTACAGCGCTCTTAACGTCTCCTCGATGACTCCATCCGCGAACACCCCAACATTATTCTTCAGCGAACGGTCCAGGCGCAGGAGGAACGGCACGAATGCAGCGTCTGCGATGGACCACTCGCCGATGGCGAAACCCTTCTCGGGGAGCAGCGCCTGCATCTCCTCCACAGCGGCGAGCATTGCGTCTACGCTGCCTCCGAGGAAGATGAAGCTGAAGAACGTCTTGCAGAACTTCTCGTCGGTGGTCCGCATGAAGAAGCGCGCTTTTGCGCGAAGGATGGGGTCCGCGGGGAGCAGATGTGCGTCTGGGAAGAGGTCCGCAAGGAACTCGAGGATCACCAGGGACTCGGAGATCGTTGCTGCCTCGGGAGAGGGAGTTTCGCCCTCTTGCAAGGCGGGACCACCGTAGACGAGGAAGGGGACCTATGGACGAGGTAAGTGTCCGAGCGCTGGGTTTCGGTTGGTGCTGTACGTACCTTTGCCTCGGAATATACTTTCTTGCCGTACCACTCGGCCTTGTTGAGCAGGTCGATCCAGATCATGTCGTACTTCGCCCCGGCTTCCTCGAGCGCAAGGCGCACCTGCATGATGATCCCTGTCAGTGACTGAGGCTCTGAGAGGTTCATCGTATCGGGAGGCTAACCCTGTGAGGGTACGGAGAGTCCTGACATATTCGAGATTACCATCAGAAACTTGGCAGAAGTGCGAGTAAGTGGACAGTGGAGCGTACCACGGCATTATAGAGCGTAAGTCTCTTTGTTGCAGACATCTTGTACTTGGTGGTTTGGTCAATGGGTCGTCGCAGTTCGTTGTGATGGAAAGCTGCCTTCTACACCTGCAGTATATGTACTATCTCGCCCTTCGGCCGACGTTCAGACTGAGTCCCAAAGATCAGATAATCGCCCACTGCCATGGAGGTTCGTACGACGGCATCCACTCAATTCGAAATGCCTGACAGTTCCTGACACATAGCCGCGCTATGCTGACCGTGTTGTGCCGTTAACCACCAAACCAACAACAGCATGTCTATTCGAAACAAGCCGAGGGAACGCGGGACTGTCTGCGGACGCCACCACCGCGTAGTTTAGGGTTCGACGCGGAGGCGAGGAACGGCGATGGCGAGATGAATGTCGGTAGCGCTGTGATGCTGTCTCCGGTGCGTCAACATCATCGGCAGTTTGACGCCGACTCGTAAGCCAGCTGTCATAACCTAGTTACGATCTTGACGAGCATGAGCGAGACTTCGTCGGTCTTCACCTGTTCCCGGGGGTGCCTTTGACATCGTGGATGCGATCGGACGCGAGAGTCTCTGGGCCGGTCGGCCTCTCACCAGGTCCGCGTTTGATGAGCTATGTAGTTATGCGGCGGCAACTTGAACAGGACCAGTCAGTCACTTGCCTTAAGCTTATCTCAACACTAAGGATGATCGAATTCGCCGTGGGCTTGCAGATGGAGGATGACTGGCCTAGAGGCGGAGCGTGCCTTGTTCAGTTGATCTGAGCGTTGTACGACATATCTGCAGTGCCATTTCCCTGGTTCAATGAAATACCCTCCACACACCCTGAGCTTCCAAGCTCCGTGCTGAGCAGGACTCACATGCTTGAAGCTCTGAATCTCGCCTCCATCGTTTCTGGTCTGTGGGTTCCCTAGCTCTTGCGCGTCTTCTGGGTCCTTCGCCGCCGCGCAACTTGCGGCAAGGCGTCTTTATAGCTTAGGCCTAGGCCAGAGTTTCCGGTGTATGTCAATGCGGTCCCGCCGCTGATTCTATGAAGATGGTGATGGCCACGGAGGTTGCACGAACTCGAAGAGATGATGCGTGATCACAACCTTGAGCGACAGCTATTGCCCGTTTATAGACGTGAAGCTGGAAGAGGAAGATGTTATTGATTGGAGGTACAGTAGAATCTCTACTAAGGAATACGCTGGTAAGGAATAACCGCGATAAGGAATAGGGCTCGGGCCCCTCCAGATGGGCGCTTACACGCCAAATCGACCTACAGTAGGGAATAATTCCGCTAAGGAATGATGATTTGGGGTCTCCCGAGCGTATTCCTTATTAGCGATTCGACTGTACTAGTCTGCCAGTGAAAGAGTGGCAGCAGGTGGCAACTTGGCAAGATGCGAGAATCGGAGGAGTCCGGAGCCACCAGAGGACTGATTAGGCAACGTAGACGCTGAAAGTAGCCGGGTGCCGCGGCGAGAACCTGCCAGCGCATTAGTATCAGCTACAGTCGAATCGCTAATAAGGAATACGCTCGGGAGACCCCAAATCATCATTCCTTAGCGGAATTATTCCCTACTGTAGGTCGATTTGGCGTGTAAGCGCCCATCTGGGAGGGGCCCGAGCCCTATTCCTTATCGCGGTTATTCCTTACCAGCGTATTCCTTAGTAGAGATTCTACTGTACCCTGAATTATTTGACGCGCTTAGTTATGGTGGAAGCCGAATCATTGGGCCCTTAGTTAAGGGAGGCGCCTAAACGCCCAAATATTTGGTCGATCTCCTGTGATCGTAGGCAACAGATATCAAACAAATATTTCGTCAATTGGAGAAATGCGTAAAAGCAACCTAAAATGCACTGCAAGAGACTTGAACCAGCGATTGAGTGACCGCATAAACAACTTTCAACACTTAGTCCAACTGCGCCATAGGACTATTTAAAAGTTGTAAGCAGCAACGCTACAAGTCCTTAATGACAATCCACTACTTCAACGAGCCCGCTAAGTACATGTGGATTGTCTATCATATCATCCCGTTTACGACTGACTGTGATGCTTGATTTCTCCATATATAAGTTGCTTGTGCATGTCGTAATTCCAGCCCAACTAGATGTCTTGATGTCAATGCGATAACAGTTACTTACTCCTTCCATGTATCGAACACTTACTTACCCTCAGTAATAAGTACAGTCATCTATGGCCCAACCGGGTTCGGCCGTAGATGACTGTACGCAGGACACCAGACGGGCTATACATTGTTACTGGCACTGGCAAAGGAAGCCCTGGTGGCCTAGTTGGATGGTGTTTTGTATGCCTTCAAGGCCCAGGTTCAATCCTCTTGGGAGTATTTTTGGGTCGCCTTTCAGGCTTATTTCCTACGTAACGAAATATTTGGCCAATATTTGTCGCCTGCGACCTTACGAGAGCGCCCAAATATTTGGGCGATTAGGCGCCTCCCTTAACTAAGGGCCCAAATGATTCGGCTTCCACCATAACTAAGCGCGTCAAATTATTGAGGTCAACTGAAGTCACTGGCCAGCGAGACCCTGGACATTGACTTGACATACGCTATGACTGCTTCAACGCTGCGCACTACCCGACATAGCTACTGCAACCTACAACTGCAGTTGAGCATTCTTACAACCCGACCGGGTCTACAAACGCGAGCGCATCCAGCATCAGAACGGCACTAGTTGACCACGCTTCCGACTATCCCGCTGCAGTGGCCGACACCTTTCCTGTCTTCTTTGCCGTGATCGATGTCTGCGAAGGAGCACTTGACGCACTGCTTCTTTTTACCGAGGTACTTTGATGGTAGCTGAGCTCAAATCTGAGGGGGAACTGCTCACTGCCGAGGATGACGTGAAGGTCGTCTGCGACAGCCCAGAAGATGCGCCGCTCGATGTCAAGGTGGGAACCGTGATGACCGAAGAATAGTCGTATTGAAGCTCGAAAAGGGCGAACAATCGCGGTGTCGGACCTCGGCTAACCATTCATATGGCTGCAATGACTACGCATAGCTTTGCCACTCAATGAGCTGCGGGTGAGTCGCTTTGCCTAGCTCCGGGAAACGCTCGCGTCGCACTTTGCAATGTACCGGATCCTGGCAGAAGGATCGGGAGGGGCTTGTTCCGACCGCTATTGCAGCTACAGGCAGCTACCTATCGATGGATGCATAGGGCTGGGCTCCGCCAGGACGGCCGGGTATAAAGCCCCCGCGACGTCGACTCTGTTCTAACAAATCCTCTTCCCTCGAGACCCACTGCCCAGCATGGGACGCCACCCACCCTCGTATGCCCATCCCCTCACTTGTGCTTCCTCTCACAGACAACCTTCTCAACTCCTCCATATGGGCCGCGTTGCTCAGCCGTCCCCGCAGAAATGCAAGCCTGTTACTCCTCCACAACCACGAGGTAATGCATGTTGTGTTGTCCGTCGCGCAAATCATGGCCAATCTGACTCCTATTGTTTCAGGACGTTTGTAACTCCCCGCAAACGTGGTCCCTAGCTGGCGGATGGAGCTGCACGACAGAGAGAACTGCGGCGCCTTCGCTCTGTCGCTCCATGAAGCGCAAGACTCCATGGAGTATGGCGAACCCTCCGCGTATTTGTGGCGCTGCGTTAACTGGGACTTGTGCAAAAAGTGAGTGCAGGCGCAGTCCATCAGAGCGACGACGTTCTGACCATGTCGCTCAGGCCGGCCAGTGGCGCACATATTCCCATACCTTCCTGTCCAACGATAGGAGGCCAGAGTTTCTTTCATAGCCTGAAGGCAGCTGTGGATGAAGTTCTCCCGCCCCTTTCACCGTCGCCAACTTGGGTTCTCCCCGCTACTCCGGAGGCTTCCACCAGCACTATTCCCACCAACGTCTTCCCGATGTTGACGACTCCGCACTTGCCCTCAGCACACGGTGTGTTCGATCCATTTATGGACATGGGCTTCTGTGGTGGAATGCTGGAGGATAGCCAATACACGCGAGACACATCCGCTTTTGCTCTCCTCAAGGATCCCCTGTGTCCTCCTTCCGACTTCCCAATGGTCGGATCCAACCGCATCTACATCCACCACCTCGTGTTCGCTCTCATCTGTTGTCATGACTCCACCATTGTCCCCATTCTCCTCCTCCTCTTCGCGGCCCTCGAATATGCATCCACCTCCCCACACCGCTGCCTCAGGGGTGGTTGTATGGTCGCTCGTATAAAGACGGCACCTCCGAAGCATCCTCGGTCGCAACATTCCTCTACGGCATCGCGAACTAGACAAGTCCGAGAGCGACAACGTCGTCACCAAGCCGCCTAGGGACCTCGCCCCCTACACGGAGAGGGACTGCACAGGGTCCCTCTACACTTCATTCGCCACATAGTCAACTTGCTCGGCCATGGTCGTTGGATCGCAATCGAACAGCTTGGTGACGCGTCACGCGTGGTTGCTGTTCTCCTACATGAACGCATCTCTCAGGGCGACAGATCCGGCCAGGCTCGACAATCTCAACGCGGCGTTCAGCTCTATGCTGCCAACGACTTCCTATCTACCCGTATACAGCGTTGAATCTTCCACCACTCATCGCGGACATGTCCATGGACCGGAGCAATCCATGCGCAGAAGGCATACAGAGGCACGGACGACCCACCCGCATAACCGACCCTTTCCGACGACTCAGGACCCATTTCCGGCTACTCAACCGTCCCATCTCATCTATTCCGGAAGCTGCCCAACGTGCCCTGATCCGTCCATACCGGTGCTGGTAGGTGTTCTGCACGCCGGTCGCACGGACGTGTCTCCACCCCCGAGAACAATGTGGCTCCTCCAACCCGGCACCGCGGCACCACCCGAACTCCGAATACCCTAACCCACCATCCTCGGAGCCATGCGCTCCCATCCATGCCCGACTACTTGAACATCGAGTAAGTCCGGGCCAGGTATGCGACAAGCAATGGGAGGCTGTGAGGTACTGTCCGTGGTTGATGTAACACTCCTAGAGCCGTATACCTATATACATGCATGTAATTCTCGCTCTAACAATGTGGATTGCTGCATGATCCGTTCCAACTTCTGGTATCGTTGGTCGCACTGCTCGCCGCAACTTCCACCCATGTAAGAATTCTTGATTATGGCCGCGCATTTCCGAAAGACCCTGCTCACACCTCTGACAACTTCCCCGAAGTCCGGACGACGCGTGCAGACTCAGGGCTGAAGCACACAAGGATGACGATGGGTATGCGTCGCGGATCGATCGCTCCTTGGGCGTAGCTGCCATTAGGCAACCATCAGCGTCACTTCCGGGCACTCGTACTGTAGTCACACTCACCATACGGTTGCCTCCAAACTAACTAAGTAGTATGACACAAATCACGCCTCCATGGCTGTACGAGGTCTATATGTTGTCTTGCCGCGGTTCATGTTGGCTTGCCCGCGAACGGCACGTCCGTGAAGCCGAGACACAAGTCGGGTATCGGTGCAGCGTCGTCCGGGGACTTCCGCCCGCTCTGGGGCGGCGAAGGCATCGTTATCAGGACCCCGACGCGCAGCTGAGACATGCTGTCCAGCGAGTCCGATCGTCCGAGTGAACGTCGCGAGCTCGATGATCGGCTGGAGCTCGGAGACAGGGAGCGGCTGTCGCAGTATGATGAGGACGAGTCTTGCAACTCCGAGTACGTGTGCTGATGTATGGACAGGGGCTAGCGTCGGACGGGCGGCGGGGCGCGCAGGTGGTTAGTTGCGGCTCAACTCTCGATGGGCGGCACTCACCCTCAGTCGGCGCCACGGGTGGGGCAGGACTTTCTCTCCATAGCTGCTGTTCATGAGCGCAACCTCGCAAAGCTTAGGCTTCTCGACGACGTGTTCTTGACGATATACGGGCGTGATGCGCCCAGCCCCTTGCATTCTCCGCAAGCAGAGCCACAAAGGGACGAGGAGGGCGACGGCGATGATGGCAACCGGGATGATGACGGTCGTAGGAATCTTGACATGGTCCTGGCCGGGGATCTGAGGGTTCGTACCAGAATCGAGGCTCTGCGAAGTCGATTGCGAACCCGAACCGGCCTGCAAGTAGTAGATGCACGTCAGCACATGAGACCGAGACTCCGGACTCGGCCACTGTGCTTACCCCGTAGTCAGAAGCTACCATGTTCAGCGGGGTTGGGTAGAGGAGCAGAAACTAGCAAGACAGGGATTCCGGGAGTACGTCGTTCCAGGATCATGTCCCGCTTCATATAAGTACTGTCGAGTACATACCCACTAACACAGCGCTCTCCTATCCGTACCCTCGGACCGCCTGCTGACTCACAGTAGCATTTGAACCTGGTTGGACCTTGTCTCGGAGGCGGTGACTCCTGTATGTGCCTGCAGAACGTCGTAATGAGCACGTACTCGAGTCATAAACGGTTCTCATGACAGGCTTACGTCCGCCTCGATCGACGTCACCCGATGACTGCGGAGGTTCTCGCCACCGCCCGCAGCGAGATGCTGCGATGATTAGCACCAACGACGCGGCGTATCCAGCGATAATTGAGCCTCATGCAGCAGCGGCAATGACAAGATGTTGCAAATGAAGATGCGAGAACGTCAGGAGCCTTCGGCCGACAATGTCTTGGCTTGGATGTTGCCTGATATTTAGTAGACGCTCAACGCTCATTGGCCGTGTAGCGAGAAATGCAGAGATCGACGGCCCTTCCAGCGCAGGAAGCGTATGGGTCTCTGGAGGTAAGGTGATGGCGGATAGAGCTGGGATACGAGGAGGAGGAGAAAGACGACAGTACTAGTGTCCGCCGCGTAAACGTTCAACTTGAAGGCGACGCGTGACGTTACGCGACAAGATGGTTGACTCGGAAAAGACGCGTACTTCGACTTGTATCGAGCGACGTAGCAACGGCTTGCCCAGCCCATTGGAATGGAAGTCTCATATCACACTTGGTCATCAAGCAGCGCTAGAGAACGGTCAGTCTCGGCCAGCGCACAAGTCATTCATGTATACGATGTGCATGTGCTGAATGGAGAGTATCAGGAAACGATGGCAAGAATGAGTAGTAGCTACAATTGGGAATCGATATGCGTGTATGACAGACGAAGCTTGAGAAGAGGGACAGCGATAACGATGCTAGGAGTAAAAGTACATGATATACACGACAGACTGATTCAGGGAAAGAAACGGGTCCGGCGAATGAGCAACGGGGACCTCTATCCGAACCAGAGACGATAACGAGAAAGAATGCCGGTAGCTGAGCGCTCAGTACTGGTGCACGAACGCCGAAGGGAAGTGGATCACCGGGTCGCGCATCGCCTGCAAGAAATCCGGCGAGAACTGCTGCGGGGAGAACGTGAACTCGTCCGCCGACGGCACCTGCATCTCCACCGGGACCGGGACCTGCGACTCCGTCTGTGGCTGCTGCTGCTGCTGGTCGAGCACCGGCCACCACGAATCGTACCCGGGCATGTACCGCACGAACCCGCCTGTACCCGCATCCGCACCTGTCCGCATCCCGGGGTGGAATGCCTGGGACGTGTCGAGTGGAGCGGGGACGACCTCGGTGGGCGAGTCGTATGGTGGGCTTGCATGCACCTGCGCGTGGGTGTGGGTATGAGTTTGCGTGTGGGTTTGGGTGTGAGTGTGAGTGTGGGAGCGTGCAGGAGCGTGATGCTGTGGTCGATGATGAGGGTGTTCAGGAAGAGTGTGGAGCTGACGGCGGGGCAGAGGTAGAGGCGGAGCATGGGTTGCAGAGCCGGCGTGCCCAGAGTACAAGAGATCGATATCCTGCTCGAACGCAATCTGTGCTCGCCGTTTCTGCTGTCGCAGATTATCGCCGGACAGGGCGGCAGTTCCGGCGTACGTGTTGTCTATGAGGACCTGGGCGTTCTGGATGAGATGGCGAACGCGAAGGGCGCTTGTCCATGTGAGCTACATGTCGTCCGGGGGTGTCAATGGCATGCGTCTGGTGCAGGAAGCGAGAGACGACTCACCTCCATGCCAGCCAAGGCACCGATGCACTTTGTTAGGCCGACGCTCGCTTGTGTGTCCAGAGGCTTGTATCGCACTGCGAGGACCGCTCATGATCAGCGAACCGTCCTGTCCGAGAACGGCAATGTCGCGCGAGGACTTACACACGACCACGCTCATCACGCCTGCGGCCTGTATGCAGTTCGACAAGAAAGGCGGTGCCCACCGCATGTTGTACTTCTCATGATACAGCAACGCTATCCGACCCGGTAGATACGTCAGTTCCACGAATTCCGACCACGCCAGACAGGATGATGCACCCACCGAACGAAGCGACTTGACTGGCTGCGCTCTGGCAGATGTCGTATGACTCCCATGGGAGAGGATCCGGGTCCAACGAGGGCGAGCTCCGGCTTGCCAAGCTGTACATACAACCAGATGAGCCTTCCACCTGCACGCGAGAACGAAGATGTCACCCACTCTGAACCTTTCGGTATGCTACATGTAATGACCGTCAGCGACGCGTTCGACAGACAGAAGAGGCCACAAATGGGGATGGCGCACTCACAATGGCCGGTGCGTGAGGATCATGGTCGCCCAATACTGAATGTGCATGGCGAGGATGTGCGGAGCTGGACACGGGCGGTTGCTCTTGAGGCTGTAATCCAGGTGCTCCGGGAGATCCAGATGCCACTGTTGCAGGCGCTGATGCATCTGTGCCCGGAGTGCGCGGCTGGGGACCGCGGTCGCGCGCGAGACGCGGTAGATCTTCGCGAGCACCTCTCCCGTAATGACAACTTCGAGGGTACATGAGAGAAGGGCAATGAGAGGAAAACGAAGGGACGGCGTACAAAGGGACGAGATGTGGTGGAAATATCCGGTATAGTTTGCGGGGACGGGGGTGACACGTCCGCACAACGGGTCGGGTGGGCAGGGCTGCCACATCTTGTCGGCGTCGTCCTGTGCATACACATATGCACACATCAGTATCAGTATCCACGGCGTCGTTCCTGGCCGAAGCACAAGGAAGGCAGAATGCTCTACATACCGCAGGGATGTCGAGCAAGGGCGTGGAGAAGTCGCCCTCGTGGATCCCGATGGTGCGCCCTAGGAACAGCGCGGAGAACTTGTCCGCGAGGCAGCAGGACCACCATATGCGCTTCCGGATCGCCTTCTCTTTCTCGGTGAACAGCTCGCGCCCGTTGTGCATCCACTTGTCCGGGTTGCGATTGAGGCCGAGATCCAGGGCCTGTAGTCGAGCAGATGAATGTCAGTGCCCCTGACGGGCGCATACGATGACGACAAGCATGGTCAAGAGGTCGCTCACCATCCGCGTCGCCATGCCTGTAGTACCGGGGAAGAGCTATGTGAATCTCACAATCCATCTGTATATTCACGAACGCACGTACCGATATGCAGCCATCCTTCCTCCAAGCTCGCTGAGAAGGAGCCACACAATCTCAGCCGCCGTCGCTAGCACCACCAGCACCATAGCAGCGGAAGACGTACCGATTCCAAACTCCCTTATCCCCAGCAAGATGAGCGCCTGCACGGTCGCCGACCGGCTCTCGTGGTACACCGCGTCGAGGATGACGCGCGCGCGCCGCGCGTATTCGTTCGCCGCGTCCTCAACGTCGCTCCCGGCCATCTCGGTTGGGTCGAGGTGGGTCGCAGCGTAGGCGAACATCGCGAGGAGCAGCAGCTTCGAGAGGCGCTGCGGCCGCTCGGGGCGCACGTCGTTCGTGTTCTGCGCCGCGTGTGCGTCCTCTTCTGGGTCTTGTAGTCTGGGATCGTAAGGACGTCATGACACCCCGGATACGCACGGGCGCAACGCGAAAATTCCAGCAGGCAGCGGGAGGATGGGAAGAGAGGCAGGAGCATTCAGCATGTTGGGCGGGGATAGGGCTGCGCAGACGATTGCTCACCCATATCTCCTGCAGAGCATGGGTTAGAACGGGATGTTACTACGTGTGCCGGCGACTCACTGAGCGTTGTATTGGAGCATGAACGATTCCTCGTCGATTACCGGGACCGCCGGGTTGACGTACGTGAAGTACACCCGGATGAGAAGGTCCTGGACCTCTATGGGAGGCAAAGGGATGGACTGCTCGATCGCACGCGCATGCTCGACGAGCACCACGCCTGGACCTGGCCAGTATTTCGCCATCGGGAACATCCTGTGGAGCATCGGCGAGACAGGGGCTTTAGTGGTGGGAGTTGGTGGGGAAGAACGCGGCTCACCAGATACCCTTCGAGTTGCGCTCGTCTGTCCGCTCGGTCTGCGCGAGGAGCTGCAGCCCTGCAGAGTTTCCGTGGTAGCGAACCTAGAGAAATGCAACGAGCATCGGCCACGATAGTGAAACTCTGAACGAACAGTGCAGACTAGCATGGACCTCGCACCTCTCTATTCTCATCAATGGACAGATTCCCAAACGCATCCGCACAGTCGCCCAGATCGTCCCCTTCCAGGTCTGTGAGAATAATTCACCACAGCACAGGATGAGCTACATGCGTATATCGCCAAAACGAGAGCGCACACTCGTGCTAAGGGACGCACCGTTCGTTGCCGCCGACATCTGACGGGAATACGGGTGTGTGGACATCGTAGTGCTTGAGGACGCAGGAGCTGACACGACACCGGGGCGGGCGGTCAGGATGAGCCGAGAGGGACCTTCGAGCCGCCTTTTAGTTCTCGGAGGCTCAAAGTCCAGATCATCTGCAGAAAATTCACTGGGAGACATCGCCGTCCGGGGACTCTGGCTCCCGGACTGGCTGAGCGTGCGACTCCCGCTCGACAGGGTGTGCACGAGGCGCGCCGACAGCTTGTCCTGCCATGCCAGCGTCGGACGCGTAGTCTGAATCTGCGGGTCTGTCAATGTTGGTCAATTGCTTGAGCAGCGGGCAGGGAATGTCATAGAGTGAGACAATGGGAGCATACCTGATGCTATCACCGACTCGATAACGTTCTCGCGGGTCGCCCGGGATTGCCGCCGAGAGCGATGGCTGAGCGTTTTGGGCTGCGCTGTAACGATCGACGAGAAGAAGTTGTCCTTGGAAGTGTCGATGGCACGCTTCTCACGCCCGGTTCTTCCCTGCAGGCGCAGTATGATAAGCGAGACGGAGATTGCGGGTTCAAGGGATACGTACGAAGGGACCAGCGTCTACACTGTCGAGGATGTAGGCCGCCAGCTCGTCTTGGCGGAGCTCCTCGATAATGGACTGGGCCCGTGGGTCGGCAGAAGACATTATCCCTGCTAGTACGCTCTCGACCTGGTGTAGTCTATGCTCTAATGCTTGGATGTAGCCCTTTGGCGGACCTCTTCGGAAGCTAGGGGCTAGGGGACAAGCTCAGTGATGCTGACGAGCAGGAACTGTAACAAACACATACCTGTATATGTACATACTATCATTCCAGAAAGATTGTCGTGGGCGTCAGAACATCAGTAACACTATTCGTCAATTTCCGAGAGCGTCGATCCGTGAAAGGAGGTGCCACACGCTGGCAGCATCGTGAACCAGGGTCTACCCACGGCGGCCGCATTGCACAAAAAGCCGGACACATTGGGTATGACTGCATGGCACAATGACATGCGCATGCGGTAAGAGGAGGTGCGAGTCGTGAGTCGCAAGCCACACAGTGACCATTGCCCAAAATGCGCGCCAGCGTGTGACACGCCATCTCACGAAGCCGTAGCCCCTGACGACAAGACTTGTCGCGGAATGCATACCTGAACCAGAGGCCGCACACGTCTTGCAAGGCTCTCCATCTGTCGGCGATGGCTCGCACTTGCTCTTGTGCTTCCTGCACTTGTCGCATGCTGTGCCGAGAGCGAGCGCATGTCAGCGGAACACTCGCCGGTGCCGAGACATAACCACCAGAACTCCGACGCACCTTTCGAGATCCGCTGGGTCTTCCCTTGACCAGACACGCCCGCTCCCGGGGACTCGTCGTCGGATCTATCGACAGGGTCACGTTGCTCCGGGGCTCCCTTCCCGGAAGGCATTTCTCTTACCGGGCTGGATCCGGAAGGTCTCGTACGAGGACTGTGGCGGTCGTGCAGCTAGTGTCGTTCTTCCACAGGTACGACGGGGTGTGGCTCCGAGACGGGGCGCGGGGTGCGTGTGCGTGTGCGTGTGCGTGTGCGTGTGCGTGTGCGTGTTTGTACGGCGAAAGCGAGTTCCGGGCGGTGGCTGATGAGATCGCCGCGGGTGCGTGGGTTCAGAGCGGCGGCGGTTGTAGGTCCACGATGGTCCAGGAAACGGACTTCGCGCGGCGTGCACCCCGTTGGTGGTGGGTCCAAGTTGACCCTCGCTGTCGTCGTGGCTGCCGTCGTCGTCGTCGCGAAGACTGCTCAGGGTAGAGCGTGAGAAGTTCAGTAGCGCTTGTTGTGTTGGGGAGATCTAGAGCGGACGCCGGGGCCTGGGCTATATACTGGTACTCTATCAGGGGCTGTTGGGCGCAAGGTTCTGTGCTGTAGAACCGTGCGGTTATATACCCCTCACTCCCGCCATGCCCCCTAGCTGGCATCACAGAGAAAAATGACTCTGCACAACGCACGATCTAGAGCTGGCGCCCCGTGGGCTTCCCGAATCTCCCGACAGTTGCGCGGCGGTTAGTTCTCTGCTTCCTGCTGACAGCCTTGCAGTCAGCCCAAGGTTCGATCCTTCTGCGCTTCTCAAAGCTTGGGGTGTTTGGATTCCTCCTTCAGATATCTTGGCTAGCCTTGGCTGCTGCACGCGATGTCAGCACGTCAGGCCACCGAAGCCATCCTCGGAGTCAGGTGCTGTCAAGTGGAAGCACCCACCCCGGAGTATGCCTCGCCCAGGACAAGGTTTGAGGCCTAAGTCCCTGCCCTATCGCCAAAATCCCTCGCTTGACGGTGAAATCTTATGCGAACACAATGGCACTCGTGAACTTCTGGCACTTTTCAGCGGGTCAGCATGTTCCCTCCAAATGCTTGTACGAATGCAAACGAATGTCGCTCCATTGTCGGCGAAGCTTGCAGCCTCGGGCCAACAACCATGCCAGTCAGCAAACCTGATATGGCCGAGCATAGCGCCATCTCCAATACACTGCGGTGTCAGTGCGCATGCCAAGTTGAGTCAGCGACATGGCAGGTCCCGGGTTGGATTCAACTCAAACACCGCGAGGCTCGAGCACGTTCAAGCGAAATGCCGCGGAGCCGATCGAGATTCAGAAAGCCAATCGAAGCGATGGCACGACTCGTCCCCAGCTGAGTCTGAGGGAGCCCGGAGCTAGGCTCGTTTGCCAGTCTGCACTTCTTCGTCCCACGAGCGTCGCCGGACACGAGGCGGATGAAGCACTTAACTCGCATCGAACAAGTCAGCCAACTTCTGTCGAGGAGACGTGAAGCACCAACACACACCCAGTGACATGCTACGAGGTTAACGTTACAGTCAAACCCTACATAGTGCTCGGTCGCTGTGATAATCGAGTATAGCTGGCACCCTATCCTGCGTGCTTTATCGTCCGCGGGCAATGACACAGGATGTGCCAGAACCTGCATGCAGATACGGTGGCCGCTGTCAGTACTACATGGCCCATGGGCGATGGAAATTCTGAATTCCGAATTCATATCGCCGCCCAACCGCCGCCAGCCCGAGCAGGACACGAGACGGTGCCACAAGCACCGTAATTGAGGCTCGAGGCTGGAGAGCTCAGCCCCCTGAGGCTGCTGGTTCATGATCTGGACATGCAGTACGTGTCCGATATGAGTTCTGGGGTCGACTCGGATCCCGCCACTGCATGGCAAACAGGCTGTATGGCGGAACCCTCCAACCGTGACAGGAGCGTCCGAGTCGCGTCGGAAGACCTCAAGGCCTCACCTGCGAGGATGCGACTGTCACCCTCAAAGACCCCAGGCGCACATGGCCATAGGTGAGGAAGCAGGGCTGGACGGGACCGTGGCAGGCTGCAAGGAGAGTTGGAAACGAGGTCCGCTTTCCTGACGGGAACTGCGGTGGTAGACTGTCTTGAAGGCGTTCGCCCACACCCCAGAAACTTCTTGCCCACCTTCTGCGAGATGATGCGCGAGCGGCGACAGTACTCGCGCTGTCCGCCTGGCCTGCCACGACACGCTGTGCAGTACATTGAACCTTGCTCTCGAGTTGCGTCTGCGGTAGTACAGTATTATTATCAGAAGGTCCGGACACGAGGGCTGGTGGACGACGAAAGCGAAGAAAGGGAAAGAGTGACAGAACCCATCCAGAGAACCCAGCAACAATCCACACCCAAACCCCAGGACAGTCAGACACATATCAGGAGACGGGGAACTTGGAAGACGACGGTGATTTGGACAGAATGGGGGGGAGAAGCCACAGCACGTCGCACATCGCGCGGACGCGTCTAGAAGTACAACCCGACCCAGCCCTGCGTCTTCACGAGCATCTTATCGCCACCATCCCTGCTGCCGTGGTAGGGCAGCCCCCCATCCTGCTTGAACGCGTTCTCGAGCCCCGTGGCGGAGAAGCCCTTCGCAGTGAGGTCGACGGGCCCATCGAACCGCGCGTCCGTGTACGTCAAGTACAGGTCGCCGTTCAGCGAGCTGTGGTGCGTGGCGTCGATCGGGCGGTGCGGGAACCCGGGGTGGTTCACGAAGAACACGTCCGAGCGGCCCGCACCCGTCGTCGTGAGCAGCGTCACGGGCGCGGGCGGCTCCGCGCTCGACGGCGCGGGGTGAACGTGCACGTTCGTCGTCGCGTCCCCGGACTGCGTGACGAGCTCGGCGTGGTCGACGACCGTGACGTCGCCGACGAGCCAGCCGCGCGTCATCTGCAGCTTGATCTTCTTCGCGTGCACGCCCTCGGTCGGGAGCAGCATGTTGTTCTGGTTTAGGCTGTACATCGACACGTAGAGCGCGTCGAGGTTGATGTTCGAGTCGGGGTCAAACTTGATCTGCGTCGTGACGTGCGACTGGAGGTGCAGCGTCTTGACCGCAGGCGGGAGGTAGATGGTGACGTCGAAGCGCGTGCAGAAGTCGGCGTTCTCGGGCGTCTTCGAAGGAAGAACGAGCTGCAGACGGCTGCTCTTCATGCCCTCCTCAACCTCGTCCTGGGTCGGGTAGTCGAGGATGACTTTGTCGATGATGGACGCCAATTCTGAGCCCAATGTGAACTCGTATTTGATGTCCGCAAGGTCTGCCTCGCCCTGGGCAAGAACGATGGTGCCGACAGCGCTCCCACGGAAGTCCAGAGAGTGATCTCCCTTGTTCTTGTTCTGGCCGACCGGAACGGAGATAACCTGCTTGCCACCCTTATAGAGATGCGGTGTGTTTAAGCATCCGAGGGATTTGTTGAACTCCGGCATGTTCTCGAGGCCAGTAGGCTTGGGCTACAGGATGTCGCATTAGCGACAAGTGCTCGGTGTTATGCAACGACAGTCAAACTGTCAAGGACTCCAGGAGATCTGCACGTACCGTCGCAGCCCAGAGAGCCAGTTTGATTGCTTGCCATGCAACAAAGAGGAGGAGAACGATGCCGAACGCCTTCCAGAACAGACCGCATCTGCGATGTTAGGATCACGGAGCGATGAGCGAAGTCTCGGAGGCGCATTTTCGACGGCTAACATACCGCAGCCCGCAGCACATGCAGCAGTCTTTCCGTTGGCGCTTGGGGCGGCCGCTCGGAAGCTGTGTATCGAGGAACGAGGCTCCGTCGGTGGCGTCCTCGTCGAGGTTGGGGTCGCGAAGGGCGACGGGGCCGTGACCGAGCCCCTCTTCATCGCCCGGGACGGTGGAGTCTGCGAGCGAGGCGCGAGCGAATGTCTCAGCGTCGCCGTCAAGAGGCTGGACTCCGGAGAGGTACTCACATTCGTCATAACGCTCCTTGAGCTTCAACGCCACCATGACTGCCCCGACCATGCCCCAGAATCCGATCCCGCGCGAGAGTCCCTCCCTAGCCATGTTCAACGAGTGTGTGGGTGGGTGGAAAGAGTGTGGAAACGGGAAAGACGACGTTTTGGGGGCGGCCTTGGTTTTGTAGTGCCAGTGGGAATCAAGTCAAGAGGGCGCTGAGATTGCGGTCCCGGCGGTGCGTACGTTGAGAGATATGACCAAGATGCGCGCAGGACGAGATGGACATTTGTCTTGAGTCGGACCTGGATGGCCGCCAGGCACGACCAGATTGCCGCGGTGGTCGTGCGACCGACGCGCTCAACCCTGCTCAATCCGTAACGGCGCAATTTTTCCTACGACTCTGGGAACCCAGCGGTCAGGCACAGTTCGCCGGTACATGGAGACATAGACGGAAATCATGTGAGCCATGAGGAAGGCAAGTGGTCAAGGAATAAAGAGGTTAGAGCCAAAGGTACATGGAAAGACGCGCTATGCGCCGCATGATGGACTCACGGTGGCTGTGAGGTCTTGGTACTATGTAGGTACCTCTAGCTTAAGGCGGACAGCGCAGCTCGGCGTCGCCGCTTCACCGACTTCACTATACTTAGAGTTGACAGAAAGAACGATGAAGGGCCCGCACAGATGTACAACGAGATCATGTGTTACATCCATACTATCTAGCAGAGAGTTGAGGACGGGAGAAGAGTACAGGTATGTAACAGCGTGGTGTTGTAACGAGCGCATTAGCAATAAGGAACACAACGGAGCGGCGTGCATACATAACATATACTGCGGAGTGATTAAGCTTGGGAGGGTGAGTGAGAGTCTAACTAACAGATGACGCGATGAACATGACGATGAGAGTCCTTGAGGGAGGGAGAAGGGGGGGACCAGTGATGATAGTACACAAAGCAATAGCATGCATCCACAGCAGATATCAGAACTAGAAAGGATCTATGAGCACAACCTCCCGGGGCAGAAACAATGATGATACTCACAGGAATCGAGAACCACGCCTGCCCATGTCATGACGCGGTCCCATTGCCATTAGCATGACCATCCCCAACAAGGCCGACCTGCAGGTACGCCAACACCGCCGGTATTGAGCTGTTCTGCCGACAGTAAACCTCCAGCTCATGTCCGCTCCACAAGCGACCATCCGGTCTCTGCGACGGTGACGAGTCCATCCCCCGATCCTCCTCCTCATCCAGCTCCGACTCAAACTTCCCGGCCCCATTCTGACGATAGAGCTGACTGCGAGACTTCGAGCGAGTGTGGGATGGTGGGACGTTGAGACGGCGCGTACCCGTCCGGCCGAGGGCACTGTTGACGCTCCCGCTCCGACTCCGGTTGCCGCCGTTCAACCGTGCATACGCCTGATCGACGGGCGACAGGTAAGGCCCGGAGTACGAAGGGCCGTTGTCTTCCGAATTGATCAAGGTGTCCTGGAGGACCTTAAACGCGAGAGTCTCGGCAGCGCGACTCGTGGAAGGCCCGGCGACAGGAGCGGAGGATGCGATGTCGATCTGCCGCTTCAACGAGACGGTCCACTGATGGCGAATGAGGGGATCGTCGACGCTGAACATGTACCTGCGCTTGAGCCCGGTGTGGTTCAGGAACGCGACCTGGAAGGTGTTCCGCATGAACGAGCGCTCGACGACAACGGGACTGCTGAGAGGCAACCCCGAGTACGCCAACGCATTCGGTCCCGAGCGCCACATGATGATCGTCTTGTTACCCAATGCAGTACCTGTGACACGGAAAGACACCTCCGACGACTTTGCAAAGTTGAGCACAGGTGGGTCGAAGACGAGGTCTTGCCCGAACAGCTGAATGGTCAACTGAGGATCGGGCTGCGGTATGCGCAGGATGACAGGTTCAGACTGGACTCGGTAGGTGAGGCGGGGAGGAAGGGGTCGCTTGATGTTGATGACGATGTCGGGTTGGGTGGCGACACTGGAGGAGACACGGGCTTGGAACAGCTTCTCGCGGCGGACGGAGGCGTAGATCTTGTCCAAGAGGTCTTCGGAGACAAGTCCACGAGGGTCCGACCGCCTGAATGCCTCCACAAAGTCGCGAGCAATGATGTTCCGCTTGGGGTACCCGGTGATACCAGGCTCCTGCGCGATGCCGCCATGCATGACTTCGTTGAGTTGGATGATGGCACGCGTGAGCTTGATCGCAACATCCTTGTCGTACGCGACCATTGTGGCATTTGCGTCATACCAACGACTCGCAAACGAGTCGAGGAGGTACTCCACAGCGCTCGAATGGCCAGCTGTAGGCCGCGAGGGGATGTGAATCGCCTGGAGGAAGACGCGGAGCGCCTTGTCTATGCGAAGCCCGGTGAGACCGAAGCTATCCACGAAAGACTTGAGCGCGACCTTCGACGACCGACGAGCAAGGTAGTCCCCAAGACGCGCCCTGTCCAGGTCTGTCGTCCGGAAGAGCAGTTGACCGAGGGCGACATCGTCCCTGGCGCCGGTCTTCCCGAGGAGCGTCAACACCGCATGGTCAGGATCCTTCGCAAACTGGTTCACAAAGTTCCTGATTAGGGGATGCCTCATGGGATTGGACGTCGCCGAAGTCTTCGTCCGCGTGTCGTCGCGGTCTCCGCTGAAACGCAGCTCTCTGAGCTGGACGACGCTCTTGACGATGAACTTCCTGTCTAGCGGACTGGGTTTCGTCGCATCTAAGAGAGCGTCCATGTCCTGGAGGATCGGTTTGGCGATGATGAGGATGTCGTTGAACAGGAAGAGGAACCGATCCTTGACCGTGTTGGCGTTTGCGACCTGAAGCACCGGCGAAGACAAGATCAGCTTCCTGGGCGGGTCATCAATGGCGGAGGGCCAGAGCGAGCTCTTCGAACCACGCCCAAGCACTTCGTCGAGACGTTCCATGATGATCGCGCCCGCCGAGGGCTCGTTGGGCGCAGGATCAGGGGAGTGGTGAGAAGACGACATCGTGGACGAAAACGATTCAGATGTGGATCGCGTGGGAAAGTCGTCCAGAGAAGACTGGGGGTCTGGCGTGGTCGATGAGGGAGGGTCAGGCGGGGATGAGAAGCCTGGGGACGAGTAATCTGAGAGGACATATGCAGGAGAAGCCGCTCCACTCGTCAACACGTTCATGTCCGCGTCTCCGTGAGCCTGAGAGTCCGAGAGGGTATCGAAGGCGGGCTGCTGCAACTCCTTGGGCGTTCCGAGCCGTTGAGCACTCGTGACGTTCGTGGGCGTCCGTGACTTGTCGCTCTCGTCCCAGCTCTGTGCAGTAAGCTCGCTGTCCTTCCGCTGCATGAGCAAGTCTGTCAATGAAGGCTTCTTGCCCATGATCGGTCGAGGGTTGGGTAATGGACCATTGGGTGCCGTGGGAGTGGACGGCTGAGACTTGAACAAGCTCAGCCATTTCCTGACGCCGTCACGATTCGTGGGAAGTTTGCCGAGCGATCCTGACGTACTGACATTAGGAGATATCATGGGAGGTGCAGGGGTGTTGAAGTAGTCAGGATGGGAGGAAGAGGTCGAATGCGCCATTTGTAATGGCTGCGAGAACTTTGACCATAGACGGCTGTCGGACGCTTGGTGTGACAACTTCCTCTCCCTACCACCATCGGCGACTCTCGTGGTAGCACCAGAAGAGCTCGCCGTGCTGGGGACCTGCTCAAGAGGCATCGGGAAGCCACCGGTCGGAGAGGCCACATCGGGTGAAGAGGAAGACGGCGTGATCCCCCTGGCTCGCCGTTGCTCCTCGAGCTGCTTGAGCGCCGGGAACGGGAAAAGCTTCGAATCCGCGTATTTCAAGAGGTCGGCAGAAGACGCGGGAGGCACCGGCGACATGCCACCAGGAGGAGCGGACTGAGGCGGGAGAGACAGGATGGAGGCCGAGGCTGATTGTGACTGCATCAACGGCGGTTGTGCCTGCTGCATCGCAAACACTCCAGCTGCAGCTGAGTCAGTCTTCTCAATCTTCCCGCTATTGAGACTGGCACCGCTCTCTCGGCTGACACTGGAGTCGGTGTTGTATCTCCTCTCCCGTGCGCTGAGACTGTTCGTACGCGAGCGCCGACCGGTAGTGGACCCGCTACGCGAAAACGCGCCTTTCATCTTCTCCCAGGTACTAGGGCCGTCAGCTTGACGCTTCGGTGTGGACTCTGCGCGCGCGTCGTCCCAATCCGTGTACTCAGCTGCAGCCGAGGGTGAGCGAGCGACAGACAGGCGCATAGGGTACGTAGGAGGTGAGGGTGGCGGCTCTACCTGGGGCTGCTCAGCTGCCATTGAGAGCGCATTGATGGAAGACGGGGAAGGCGGCATGTGCGCAGGCATCGTCTCGGGTGAGGTCTCGACATCGACTATAAGGGGCTTGGGTGCGGAAGGTCGCTCGGCTTCTGGAGAGAATTCTGCCGATGAACGCTGCCCAGAGACGTCCGGGTAGGAAGACTCTTCTGCTTCCTCTTCCGGGCCTTGTTCAAGCGGCTCCTCGTCTTCCTCATCCTCCTCCTCATCATCATCGACAACGGGCGGACGCTCCGTCACTGAGATCGCCTGTGAGACACCGACAGTGCGATAGGACGGATTGGTAAAACTCACCCAACTCAGCGACCCAACTGATCTCACTGTCGCGCTCAAACGCACTGGTAGGCCCTGCTAACCGGCTCCTGCTCCGCTGGTCCTGGAATGGAACCTCCTCTTCGTCTGGGAAAACAGGCTCCTTGAGAGGAGTCTGGAACGGACTTGCAGGGAACAGATCCTGTCGGAAGCTAGGGTTGTTTGACATGAACATTGGCACCGCCACCGCTCCCGTGGGCGCAGAATCGGTCGACGCATTTGACGGGGCGTCCGACGTGTGAGGGAGGCGTGCGCCGGCAAGAATACGGTGATTGCGTGCAGGGGTCGTAGGAAGATTGAGAGGGGTAGCGCGGTCCGGGACGTCGTCCTCGTCTTCAATGACGACTCCTCGGTGACCGAGAGGTGTCTCGTAGTTGTATGGCGTACTCCCGTTGGGAGGCATTCGCGGAGAAGCTCGCCCAACGTCACCATTCAGCGCACGACTGGCAGAGGAAGGCGGACGCGGGGGCTCTGGGGTAGCCCGGAGGAATGGGGGGAGAGGTGAAGGTGGAACAAGGGGTGTATTCGGGGTAGTAGAGGGAGGCTCGCGATCTTCGCGATCGTCGACAACAGTGGACGCACGTGAAGAGCTCCTGCGGTGCGACCGTCGCCGCCGTTTCTTCGCTGCTGTCACTGGCGGTGGAGACGCCTCTTCTCCTCCGCTGGTCTGATCTCCGTCCGTCTGGTTGTTGAGGCGGTTCCCGAGTCGATGCAGGAGCATCCGTCGCGCAGCCATCCGCTCCCCACCAGCAACTGTGTTGTTCCTCTGCAGTCGTGAGGGCGTCGGTGATTGTGGTGAGATGAATGTGAGGTCGATGGGCTCCGTGCCCCCAGTGAGCTTCGACATGGCCATTGCCCGAGCTGCCCCAGCGCTGTTGGACCGGAAGAGACCCGCCCCGACGCCTTTCTGAATGTCGTCCAAGGAAGGGAGAGGGGTGGAGGGCGTAGTGCCGGGGTAAAAAAGAGGACCCACGGGCGCGATGGGCGACCGCAGGAAGTGCGACGCTGGGAAGCCGGCGAGATGGGAAGGTATGGGCGATATGAGAGGAGGGGACGGGGGAGGGTCGTCGCCAGGTCCGGATGCGTAGTACTCGTCGGCGGAGGACTCGTTCGTGTGGCTCGTCGAGCTCAGCTGCGCGGACTGCTTAGCTTTGCCCTTTAAGTCCTTCGATCCTCTCGACCTCGTCCGGGACCTCGAACGCCGTTTCTTGGGTGCCTTGACGGTGTCTTCTGTGTTCACCGCCCCGCCAACCGCGCTGTCACCCTCCTCTCCCTCCGCATCGACGTTCTGCAGCTGCTCGGGCTCCAACATCTCGGCCGCCACTTCCGCCTCAGAAATGGGAACAGGGTTGACGTGCGCACCGTTCAGCGTCTCGCTTGCCGTCGCCTCCTCCCCAAGCTCTCGCCCACTCGATCCCTCCCTGCTCGCACTCCTCCCGCTCCTCTCCTCGTCTTCAATTCTCTCCTCTCCTTGCGAGCGCTCTCCTTCGCTGACGGCTTCGACATGCATTGGGGGACGACGGCCATCTTTCATGCGGGGCAGAGAAGCGGCGCGCTTGAGTTTTGCGACAGCAGTCGCTCGCTGCTCAGCGGCGGAAGAATGGTCCATGTTCCAGCCGGCTCAGGTGCTGAACGAGGGTTCGAATGCACCTCGGACTCTGTAAGAATGCAGTGTTACGACGTGCGTGGCACAACGGATCCGTCGCCGAACCTTGGGGGTAAATAGGCTTGCGCAGCAGCTAAATGTACGTCTGTGACTGTCAGTCGACCTCTTCCTGTGTCCGGTGCAGCTAGAAACTCACCAAGCACGACATAAAGACGATGAAAGTGGTTGGAGGAAGAGATGGTGAACTGAGCGGGGAAGCGGTGACCAACACCCAAATGCGGCAAGAGCAATTATCTGAGTTTGGTTGTTGTGATTTTCCGGCAGTTCGCCCGTTGACGCTGCCAGACGCCGCCTCGTGCCGACCTCACTTGCCTCCGAACGCCGTCATTGACTTTGCACGTCTACTTTCCTCAACATGTGTTGGGCTACGCGACGAACCTAGAATGCTTGTCAGACGGATGATAGGGAGCTGCTATCAGGTGGACCAGGATCTCTTCCCGGGTCGCCGAAATGAAAGCACATCTCGCGAAGAGTGTGCGACTTCGACGTTATCACACTCATCGCCGTGGATGTCTCATGGTTCTTCTTGCAGGTGTTCCTACTCAAACGACGGTGACCGTCTTAGGTTGGCCCGCCAAGGAACGTCTCAACTGTCGGAGACGTCCTGAGCGAAGAGCGGCGTTGCACCAACAAGCAACGGATCTGCAAAAACCTTTCGCTGAATGCTCGAGTGCCGGACTATTTGGTACGTCGATATGTCTGTATTGCGAGCAGCAGAGGCGCGTTGAGGTTGTCTCCGGCGTAGTCCCACTCAGCCAGAACGGAGGAGTTATGTCCGAGCCTGCTGTAACTGCCCCGGACTCTCCAATTTCCGAGGAGTCGAGCTGCGCTGCGCCGCACACCTCCACCTGACTGTCTCAACTGTATTTGCCCGAGGTTCTGCAGAGAGACATGTACATACGTATCTCTCTGCAGGTCCTCATCATCCTGTCCGAGGGGAGACGACTCCGCAGACGGGGTGCGTACCTGCAAAGGCAGTCTACCTGTGCGACGACGAGTCGCGCATATGTCCCCGATATATCCGCAGTATGCAGCTTCCACGGGAAGGCGTCCGCCCTCGTCGTGTTGAAGGCAAAACATATATAAGCACAGTATATACGGTGGCACTCACTTGCGCGCAGTGAACCGTTGAAGGATGGGGAGAGCGCGTGCATCGTCCACGATGCACGGAAGGATGGTGGTGGTAGAAGAACAAGTTACGCTACGCCCCGACTCTGCTCGCTCTGCGAACATGCTTACCATCGTGACGGCTTGACTGAACGTCGAGCAGCTAACGTCAATAATAATGACGTCATACAATCTCTGCCAGGCCTACAGCTTCATTACTTCAGTACCTGGCATTGGTGTATCACAAGTCGCTCGCGATCGAGCCTATGGCGCATACATGTCGTCCTAGAAATACAGGTTCAAAAGAAGAGGAAGTCCTTCATCAAGTATATGCGGTCTTCTTCGACCACGCGCACGGCCCGTATCATACCAGCGAAAGGACTCGAAAGCAGGAAGTCCTCCAGTGAAGCCCGACAAATCGTACGCACCTTAGTCCTCGAGACATCTTGAAACCAACAGGAGGCAAGACTTGTGTGCGACCATGGAGATACTGAGAGCGGTGAATAGATGCGTATAAGCGTATAAGAATATTAGCGACGACGTCGAATGATATAATTTTGGTAGTCTAGTGTGCCGTAGCGCCAGCAGCCTTGCGAGGCTTTGCTTTCTGCTCTGCGGGTGCAGGCGTAGCCTCTGCGGGCTCAGAGGCAGAGACAAAGGGCGCAGGCTCCGTCGGCGATACGACGGCGCCCCCAGCAGCAGGCGCGGCGTCGGCAGCGAACTCTTCCTCGTCATCTTCATCGTCCCGCATGATCTCTGCACGTCCGGTCAGTCGACGTAAATTCTCAGCAGCAATACAACACACGCACCGTCACCGTAGACATCAGGGTGCTCGCGGAAGCACGCCTGCATGGCCTTGAACTTCTCCACGCAGTCGATGCCCTTGGGGTCCGCCTCGGAAAAGACGAAACACGAGAACGCCTCGCGGAACTGCAGACCGCACGGCCCGTGCGACATCCCGCCGAGACACGGGCAGTCCCAGTTGATCTCGCCCGTCTCGGGGTTGAACGCGCCGCCTGCACCCCCAGAGCTCTCTTCCGCCTCGCCCTCGGGCTTAGGCTCCTCACTGGACGCGTCCGGAGTCGGCTTCGAGTCGTGGTGTATTGACGGCTCGTGCTGGGGAGCGGTGGAGTCCGAGTGGGTGATGGCCTCCGGGGACAAGGAGGTCTTCGGTGTCAGAGGCACCTGCTTCGACTTGGACGCTGTACCGAACCGCGTTCGCTTCACGCACACGGTGCTCTCAGCAACGGATTGACTCACATGAAGGTGCAGCATCAAGGGCTATCTTCTGTCCATACCAGGAACTCCAGACGAAGTACGAAGTTGTCACGGCAGAGGCTGCGAGTACAGCGCGAGCGCGAGCCGGACGGGTCGATGCGCTCCTCGCCGTTGATGTGTGCAGAGAACGTCTGACAGAAGCCTGGGCGAACGTCCTAAACATCGTGGTAGAGAGCTGGCAGCGACGAAGGAGGAAAGGGAGTTGTGTCTGCAAGCGCGGGAGAGCGGGGAAATTCGCTGACGCAGCCGGCCACTGCGCTCGGCAGGATTACACAATGGGCGCTCGTAGCGTGGGAACCCGACGAAATCTAAAGAAGGTAATGCGTCGGCGCATGGCGCTTCCCACATCTCGGAAGTGACCACAGCTGACGATGCACGGACTACTGTACAGCTAGACTATAGCGCAATGCTAACCAATCTAGTTCTCAGAAGGGGCAAGCATCATTTTCTCCATCTCCGGATTCCCATCCACGATGACCTTGTGTCCAACGCCAGCCGGAACGCATCCTTCGCCAAACGCATCCTCCAACGCAACCTTGGCAGCGAAGCCGGAGCAGTGCATGGGGAGGACATACACAGGAGCCGGGCGCAGCTGGTTGGACAAGTAGTCGACGGTGGGCGGGATTCGCTCCACAAGCTCGGTACCTGCGAGATGTAACCCGCCAATGATCTGTGGAATAATACTCGGTGAGTAGTAGTCTGAGGGTATGGTGAGTGAGATGGACGCGCCATGTATATTGGGCGAGAGAACTTTGCCACCGCATCTTTGACGACGTTGACTATCCCAGCATGGGAGCAACTGGAGCAATATACTCATGAGTACTTCGGTGATCCAGGAAGGCCTGAGTGCTCACGCTGAGAATATCACCAAGCCCTTCCCCACAACATCAATCGCGGCATAGCGTTCGTCCATGATATCCTAGAACGACACAACTACCAGTCAGCCACTGTCGGAGGCACGGGAGGAAGTACTCTCACCTCCTCCTTCACCCACTCCCCGTGTTCGCCGCCCTCCTGCTCAACCCACCGCACGCCGCTCGGAAGGCCGCCCTCAAAGTGCGTCACCCTCGGGATCTCGCCACTGACCCAGACAGCCCCTCCCGCGACAGCATGCCCCTCCGCGTGCTTCTCCACCACGCCACCAAGCGCCTCAATCTGCTCGAACTTCGGGTCGTCCAGCAGCCTCCCGATCACCTTCCCCCTGCACTCACGGGCGCGATCCCGCGTGCGATCGGCCGGTCGGGGTGCAGGTCGACGACGCACGGAGGGGTATCAGGCGGACAGTTGACTCGTCGGTGCTTCAGGAACGCGAGCATCCCGCCGCTGTGGTCGCAGTGCCAGTGCGAGAGGATGATGCGCTCGACGCGCTCGATCGGAACCTGCAGGGCTTCGACGTTCCGTATGATCGAGCGAGAGTCGGGGCCCGTGTCGAAGAGGGTCAAGTGCGGCTCCGAGCCTTCGACTTGGGTCTCCTGCGGAACGATCGGAATCAGCGCGTAGAACAGAGCGATTGACAGCTAGAGGGCGCACGATCAATGCGGAGAACCCATGCGCTCCTGTGTAGTGCGCCTATAGTCAGCCGGTGAGCGGGATGGTGCTGCAGGCGACTCGGAACTAACCACAACAGTAGTTCTCGAGATCGACGAATGGCACACCCGTGCGGTCATCCCTGGGAACATCGGGCCGGCTCAAGTGCTGAGGTACCTCGTGGATGAATCCGGGAGGCAATTTGGTCATCCTATGCAGGTCAAGACCATCATTCCACGTTCCGCATACAGTATCGAGCTCGGAGACATACCATTCGATGGTGTTGTCCACCAGTAAGGTGATGGTGAGCTTGTCAACCGACTTGATCTTCGGAGAGCTCATCGTGGACAGAGAGGAGAACTGTTCAGTGAGTACCAAGATATTCTACAGTGGAACGCTAGTCAGTAGGTGCCATGCAGAATGTGGTTAGCCCGTCCGCCAAGTGAAACAGCTTCGGAGTATCAACGAACCTGAGCGTGCACTAGTGGTGAGGTTGAAGTCACTGGTTAACTCAGAGGTTACGTTGACCAGATCTTGGTAATACTAGTACTAGAGCCGCTGCAGCCGAACGATAGGTTGGTTTGCAGGATGACGTAGGAGGCAAGCACGCTGGAAGGCTGTGCAGCCCGTCCTACTGTGAGTTCATGGCTTCGTGCGGCAGTTGAGCTATAGGGCAGTTGAGCTATAGGTGTAGCCCTGACTTGACCTGACTGAGTTTGAATTTCACTTACTGCATTTGGCAACAAAGTAACTCGAACAAACAATCAGCCACCCAGCTTTCTGCTAGGTTTCCCTGCGTCGTTTCGCAGCTGTTGAGCCTGGAAAAATGTTGAGAGGCATTAAGTATATGGGCCAACAATATGAGGGTGTCGCTGCAGGAGGGGATTTGCGATGTGAGGTGGAAAAATCACATAGTGCTAGCACTGCTTGCAGCAGGGCACTTTTGGCCCACAATATGGGATTTTGAGCTTCTCCTGCTGGGTACGGCACCCTATGCTACCTTCCTTTGCGCTCAAATAATGCAGGAGTCAATGGGGAGATTTTTTAGTCTATACGAGTCCGAAGGAATACACCAGATCTGTGCGAACGCGCATCAGACAGTGGTTCTACTCTTGCCGGCGCGTTAGCGCCGGAAAGAAAATTCAAGCTACCTCCCAAGGATCTCAGAAATGCGCATACAATGGCCTATGAGGTGCTCGAGGTATCATGGAATTAATTTCTGTTGAGGGAAGCCGCAGAGAGCCTGTGCGGCCTGCGGCCGCGATTTAATTTATTTAATTTCATTTAATTTCTGAAGCGCCGCTACGCCTATAAGTCAAGAGCCCTTCGTGCGTATACCCACGCCGACCCCAATGATCCTTGTATGCGTCTCGCAACGACGTATATATCTTTAGCCGGAAGTTCCTCAGCACACAAAGCGGTACGAAACAGCAAAGCAGCGAATCTACAGGAATGTCCAGAGACGTGTCAATGAGCTCCCGCACGCCGTAAACCCGAAGCCGCGCGCGAATCCGACAGAGAGGGAAGGGAAGAAGCCTTGTAGAATACACCGGCACACTACGCCGGCCTATGATACAACCTACTGTCCAAGTCCATGGTGCCAATAAGCAGATGTCATTGGACCGCGCCCAACTACACGTCGACGATGTACAGTCAGACACACCTTACCGGCGTCGCACCGCAGCAGAAACAGAATCCAGCGAAATAATAAGATAGCTAAAACTAATCGATAGCGAGAGCAAGTTTAGGCGGCTTGCCTGTGGGATACGATTCGTCAGCTCATGCCAGCAATCGAGCACTTCCGAGCGGGACACTTACGCCATTCCACCATACCCCATAGCCGCCCCCGATTCTGCGAGCTTGCGCTGTCTGAAAGCCTGGAACGCCGTCAGCCTCGCGCAAACGCTGAACAACGGGCAAAGCTAAAACCACTTACCCTGCGATACTTCGTACGTTCGTAGGTGACGAGACCGACCACGATGAGAGCGATGACTGAGATACCAGCGAACACACCCAATCCGATCGGCAGCACGGAGAGCGTGGTACCAGGGAGCTGGAACTTCGCCGCGCTCGAGGTTGCAGTGTCTGCGGCGGAAGTGGCCGACGATCCGGATTGCTGGGCAGCGTCCGCTGCAGCGGTCCCAGTCGGGGTGCCAGACGCGACGCTCTCCGTTGCTATGACCGAGGAGTCGACCGACGTGAAGCCCTACGAGAAAAATGCGTTAGACAGAAGCCATCGTCAAGGAGCACTGTGCACTTACTCCTGCCTTGACCGCACCGCCCGTGGCAGCTGCAGAAGAACCTGTTGCAGTAGCTGAGGCAGACGCGGAACCGGAAGCAGACGCAGACCCAGTGGCTGTTGCAGCCGCTGTGTCTGCAGACGAGAGCGCCGATCCAGCGACGAGTGTAGTGCCCTTATACCCGTCGATGAGCAAAAAGGTACTATATGCACAGGTAGCAGACTCACATTGTCGCTGATAGCTCCAGCGGAGGTGGCCGTGGCGGAAGCAGACGCGTCGGTCGCAGTGGCTGCAAAGGTGTGTCAAAATGCCGTCACGAGGAGTATAGTGGCTGTGAACGAAGTGCTACTCGGAGAGCCGACGAGTTGGGGTTTGCAACATCAGTTCGCACCACTCGCAGACCTGCTCAGGTCACGACCTCGCATACGGGCGCAGCACCTCGTCGAAAGCGAGACAAAGGGAAGGCTAAACACACCTGAAGCGCTTGCGTCCGTGGCCGAGGAGCTCGCAGCACTGTCGGTGCTCGAAGCAGCCGAGCTGTCCGTGGTCGATGATGCACTGCTATCCGTGCTCGAGCTCGCAGCGGCAGTGTCCGTGCTCGAGCTTGCAGCGGCAGAGTCCGTGCTCGAACTCGACGCGGAATCCGTAGAGGAGGACGAATCCGCGGACGAGGTGCTTGAAGCACTGTCTGAGGAGGACGTCGAAGATCCGGATGAGTTGTTTCCGCTTGTGGCCGTCAAGGTGCACGACCTGGTCTCGCGCACCAGGGGCTCCCCGTTGTCTCCAGTGATGGGGTCAAGGGTGATCGTGCACGTCTGAAGCATCGGTCCCGTGGCGCTGGTGGCAAAGGGGTGATACTTGAGGTGGGTAGTGCGCATGATTGCAGAGCCACTCACGTCTGAAGGGTGGTCGTCACCTGCACGGTGGTCGACTGCGACAAGTTGTCTCCGTCCCTAGCCACCCTTAGCGCAGAGTGCATGGTGCGCTTCTCAGGAACGGCTGGAGCTCCATTCGCGGGACCCAGGAAGAGCAAGAAAGTGAGAAGGAACGCGACAGTGGCAGACTTTGAGTACCCGAGCATCTTGGCGAAGAGTAGACCGGGTGGAAAGTGAAGCGCGTAGGGTTTGAACTGAGGGCGAATTTGCGGAAGCCGGCTCCCTGAGGCTCGACGATACGTACAACGGCGACGAAGGTGGAAGAAAAGGAACGGAATGGCCCCCAGGGCAGAGACAACGAGGAGGAACCCGACGAGTAAGACGGGGGAAGAGGTGAGAGGCGGGAAGCAGCCAGCGGTCCTTTGGCTGTCCAAGCCCAGGTCCAGACGCGTTTGATTGTTGCCACATCCCATCACCCATCTTCATTGTCCGATGGCCTCCCATCAGCGGGACTCCAATTGACCTTTCAAAAGACAAACAGCCACAGCCGTGTATTTATGCGGAGCTCAAACGCGGCAATCGACCGGCGCGACAACGATCACCACCGCAAACCCTCGCGTTGGCAACGCATTTCCAGACACACGCGCGATCATCGAACCCGGCGCAGTGGACGGGGCCAGGTCCAATGCATTGGTAACCAGATCATGGAGACTTTACTGCGCACGAATACAAAGCTAGAAGATACTTAACCAGTCCGCAAAGCGGCACCCTCTAACATGCATAACAACCAAGTGCTGCGCACGAACGGTCCCGGCATAACATGGACGATCATCTCATTCCACCCTCCACGGTCTTGTAGATTTTCCCATCTCTCACGCGGTGTCGCCGACGCAGCTCAAAGAGCTTCCCAACGACATGAGAGACGGCTGGCGTGCCGTAGTGTTCAAACGCCAACGACGTCAGAACATTGACGACGACTGCCAGCAACAGCGTTGCGCGCGCGGACCCCGGCAGCGGCATGAGCTCCAGGAGGTCCGCCACGAACGTCGGGGGCTTGAGAAGCACGACGACGTTGAACAGGCATAGACAGACCATTGACAGCATGAACCAGCCTGACGTGGACCTCGTCAGCGCCGCGCGTCGCACATGAGACGGAAATAGAATAATTACCGTTCGTCCACATGTGCTGTCTGAACGGAGGTCCGATGCTGAACACCGCTGCGACCAAAATATACTGGAAACACGACACCAGGAATAGCGCAGAGTTCTCGAAGTTGGTCGCCTCTAGCTTGTCGTCGTCCGCGTTGGGATCCTTGGGTGCCGGCGGAGTGTACCTGGACATCAAGCACCGCCTTCAGCTTCTCCGTCCAAGAAAGACAGACACAGAACTGATTGGAACAAGTCGACGTGCACTTCTCCCCGATGCGTGTCATTGTCAAAGGTAAGCACTCACCATTCCTGCGAGCGGACCCAGAAGAACGCCCAAAACTGGACCGCCGACGTGAGGATGATCTGCCCGACAAGGCTCGCCAGCACCTTCTTCGACACCAGACTCGCCGTCGGCCGCTTGGGATGTATGCGAGGCCATGCCTGTGTCCGCCCCACTGCATCCACAGGTCAGCGCAATTCATCAAGACAGGGCTATGTGCAGACATACTAGTGACTGCGATCGGGATGATGATGAATAGATCAATGTACAAGAACTGTGATTGACGATTTACGTTGATGAGCGTCGGCTCTCCCAAGCCGAGCATGAGCACAAATGGACAGCTCACCTGGAAGTCGCCCAGTGACGAGGCGAAGGAGTACAGCAGCGTGATAGTCGTGAACTGGATGAGCGAGTACAACGCCCTAGTGCGCCCTCTGAATCAGCATACTGCTTCCGCACAGGTCGCAGCGGGGACGACGACTCACATGTATTTGAAACAGCTGAAGCTCGTCACCAGCGCAGCGCGGCCTTCCTTGATGACCTCGATGACGCAGCTGATGTCGGGCGTGCGGCTCGTGAACGGCGCAGCCACCGACGCCTCTGCCTCCGACAGCGAGAGGCCGACATCTGCGGCCTTCAGCGCGGCACAATCGTTCGCGCCGTCGCCGCACATGAGGACTGTGTACCCAAGGCCTTGGAGGCGCTCGACCACCTCGTTCTTCTCATCGGGGGACATGCGTGCGTATATCTGCGTCTTGACAAGCATCTGTCACGGCCACATCAGCGAGAGCAAGAGCGGGAGCGACAAGGGAACATACCCTCTGCATGGTCTCGAGAGGCGCATTATTGATGATCCAGCGGAAGACGTCCCCGGTAACTGCGAGCGTGTAGTCTTGGCTCTCGAGCTCCTCAGCCTCGATCAGACGGTTTGCGGGAGGCAATAATGGCTTCAGGCTGTAGTCGTCCAGCTTCCAAGACGGTTCGTCCATACTCGACCACTCCAATTTTGATAAAGGAGATGACGGGTTCCCTCGGATGAATGTTGGTGAGAAGACTTGTGCGGCAGGGTTCATCAGGCCGCACTCGCGAGCGACACTAACAGCTGTCAGCGGGTTGTCGCCAGTGATCATCCTGCAGGCAAAGTGGGCAGCGCGGAGCGTCTGGATGGCAGGTGTCGTCCCTGGCTTGAGCTTGTTCTCGAAGATGACCAAGCCCAAGAATTGCAGCCCAGACTCAGCTTGTTCCCTAACGATGACACAGTGTGAGTTTTGGGACGTCTTCCGGGACATGTTGCTTACCGTTTGAGCTTCTGGGCTTTGAGCCAACTTAGACCCTCTATGCTCTTGCCCGCCATGGCGATGACACGGTATCCACGCTTCGTGTAGTACGATAGGAGATCATCGTAGTCCTGCGGGACTAGCGGGAGTTCGTTTCAGCACAAGTTTGGGGGGGCAAAATGAAGGTGGACTCACAAGTACTCTTATCACATATCTCCGCCATGACTTCGGGCGCACCCTTGACGTAGACCTCCATACTCGTGCTCTTCAACCGCTTGACAACGACGCTCATCCTGCGGAGAGCCGACACGAACTCGAACGTCCGGATGACACCCAGCTCGAGGAAGTGTGCATGCTACGATGTCACGTCATGAGGCGTTGTCCGGAAATGTGTGGACAGAAGCAACCGACCTTCCCAGCACCTTTCAGCGCATCTTCGATCCTGAACTGGGCGCTCCCGGGTGGCCTTACGACCGTCTGCACTAGTGCCGCAGGCCGCTCACCACCCGACTTATTCTTGACAACAGCAGTACCAGCGACATGGCCTTCCTCCAGCGTCCACTTCGTGAACTCGAACATCTTGACATCCAGGGGGTCGCCGATGATCTCGCCGTCGACCATCTTGAGCGAATGGCACGTCGCGAGCGCATGCAGGAAATTGGCCTTATCGCGACTCGCCGGAAGATCGTGGATGTCCTCGAGTAGCTCGCCGAACCGGTCAGCGTTACGTTCGGGAGCACGCACGCCAAGAATATCCAGCCCGTCCTCGGTGAGCGTGCCGGTCTTGTCGAAGCAGCAGACGTTGATTTGACCGGCAACGTTCACGCGACTTGGAGAGATGCAAAAAATGCCTAGTTTGCGTAGTCGACCGATGGCGAAGCTCGTGCCAATCGATAGAGTAGCGGGCAATGCGGGCGGGACGACAACAGTGATGAGATCGAGGGCGCGGATGAGGATCGTGTGCCATTTGACCTATAGCAAACGCAATCAGGTGGTATAGCAGAGACGAAGAACGAGATGCTAACCCCAAGCCGGACGAATTGGACAGCGCTCGCACAGAAACCGAGCCCAGCCACCCCAGCGAGTACACCGATGAAGCGCATGGAGTCTCTGTAGAACTTGAATCCAGTGGGCTTCGGGAAGAGCATAGAGCGCACGAGCGCTCCCTTCGTCGTGTAGAATCCTACGAACATCCTTCAGCATTTGAGGGAACTCAACTACACTGATGCTTACCGGTGCGCACCACCAGACCCAATGCGAGGGACCCGGGACGTCCATCGGTAGTCAGTGCGCCACGAATGCGAACGACACGGGTGCCAGCATACAGGAAACTCTTCGCCATGTCACCACTGACATCCACGCAATCCTGCCAACGTGCAAGGTCTTCGTTCTTGACAGGAATTTTGGTAACCGGAACACTCTCGCCTGTGAGCATACTCTCGTTGACGATGGCGTCTCCAGAGAGGAGGAACATGTCAGCAGGGAGAGTGGCGAGCGGTGGCTCGTTGAGGTTGACGATGTCGCCCGGCACGATCTCCGATGAATCACACTCAGACCCTGTAAGTCTGGCTCAGTATGGCAGTACACGTAGTCGACACAACTGACGAGACATACAGGATCCGTCGCGATACACATTCACTTTGCAGAAGAACCTAGACATCTCCCGCATTCTGGCAATAGTCTGTACAAGAGTTATGGTGGGATGATGGTCATTGAGCGGAACAGACGCACCTGCTTGGTCTCGACGAGCGTTGTGACGATACTGATAGCAGATATGAGGGCGATGCAGAATGCGTAATAGTAGTAGTCGTCCAGAGACCACAAGATGATGCTGGCAATTTGGAACACGTAGAAGGGGTGGATGACCTAGACAACATAACGTTTGAGATATAGCTGCAAATCGAGGAAAACGTGGCCAACCTCGTCGATGAGCAATGATATAGTAGATTTGCCCTCTATGTCAATCAAATTGGGCCCAAAGAGCGTTGCTCGCTGTTCTAGTACTGGCTTCTGCAAGCCGGTTTGCACGGCGGAAATGTTTATCCAAGAAGAGTCTCGCCAGTCTCTGAGAGGGACGAGAAAGATGAGCTCAGAGATGCATGGAAAACGTACACCGAGCTTGCTGACCGTATCATGCTGAAAAGCCCAGTGCGCGGGTCCAAAGCGAATCTATTGTACCGGTAGTCGACGTAGGTCAGACTGGTGAGAGCAGCGTCCGCATCGCCTGCTCGGTATTTCGGCAACAATTGCGCGGGGTCTGGCGGGGTGGAGAACACGGTGGATATAGAGTATGGATAGCCAAGCTGTAAGATAGGGAAGATGGCTATGTCTCTGTACGCGGTCTTCGCCATACTGAGTAAAGCGATCGAGTAAGGTATCATGAAAAGCTCGCACCTCCACGACAACGAAGCCATGGTGAATATCAATGAAGGCGCGTTCACGCGTGACCCAGCGCAGCCAGAGCTTGGGGAACCAGCGACCGAGTAGTGCCAGGATGCCGCAGGAGAGAATGCAGGAGAGCCACCAGAGCCATTGTCGCCAACGAATAGCCTCATAGCCTATCATGCGTATGTGGGCGTCCTCGTCTGCGATATACAGTGTCTGCCTGCTCGGTGGGCCAGAGGGTGGTGGGGGTAGAGGCTCGAGTTCGCCCATCTCTATGCGTGCTTCAGAGCCGAATACGGGGTCGCCCGCCAGCAGCGGAAGAGATGGGCCCGGGGAGGGCGGGTACGACCCATACTCCATCTCGCTCCCGGAGCCCGCGACGCTCGTAATGTCGGCCTCGTCGCCTGACGAGTCGTCTTCCTCGTTGGAAGTGTATCCCCAGCGGTCGTCGCCGTCCTCCGACATGTCGTCCACAGCATAGTCCGAGCTGGCATCGGAACGTCTGCTGCTATGTCTGCGCAATAGTCTCGTGCGGGACGCGCGACTGGACAGGGATGCTCGCCGGCTGCGCGGAGGTGACTCCGCTGCGGGCGCGCTGCGACCGAAGATACTCGCCAGGCCTCCGAAGACATTACTCCGAGATGGTTCAGGCGAGGGAGTCGTCCGTCGTCCTCGCGAAGGCCTGCCGTACTCCTCACCTTCGTCTCCAGACTCCCCAATCAGATCGTGCTCGGACCATGTCCCGTTTCCGTTCCCTAAGCCGTCCCTGCTGTCCGCACTGGCTCCGCTCATGCGACGACTGCGCGGACGTCCGTCGCGGCTCATGCTGTCCTCGCTTCTCCTACGGCTTCTCGATTCTCTGGAGTACCCGCTGCTGCGTCGTCCATGGTCTCTCAGTGTCATACGTGACACGCTGCTGGGGTTGACCGAGTGCCCCGGGCCGTCGAACATGGCGTCGCCGTCCTCGCCATAACGAGAGTCGCGTCGTGCGCGGTTTGCGCTATCCAGAGCTTGTTGGATGTCGAGCGGCGACGCTCCTTCGGTGTAGTCGTGTCCGCCTCCATTCGACGAGGACGCCTGTGGCATATTGTAGACAAGGCTGCCCGGTAGAGGTCAAGGAAAGCTAAGCCTCAGCAAGAACCGGACATGAGAGATAGAGCGAGAAGTGACTTCTAGCATGCAGGCGCTGGTGGCACCGCCGAGAATTTAGACGCGATCGGTATTGCCAGTACTGTCGGAGGAAGTGTTTGAGCCTCAGCAGCTCTCAACACTCTCCAGGCTTGGAAAACATGAAGCGACAATACGATTAGCAGCTCGACACTACTACTGTACAAGAGTCCGACAACGAAGATACGAATATCATCCCAGATACTTCCATATGAGGAAGAAACAGACGAAAGTAAAGATCGCGCCCGCGAAGAAGATATACATGTCCTGCGTGCTTTTCAACAGTAAAGACGATGAGCATCCAATCAGAAGGGAGAAACAAAGACCGCGCGCGGACACACCTTCTCCTCTCAATCCAACCAATGACGTCCCTGCTCAGTCCTAGCGTGTTCGCAGCATCCAACAGCCGTCGCTGGGTGCCCTTCAGCACGTTCCGCTGGTCAACCAAGTCATCAAGCACCGCCCGGCCTTGGGCAATGAATTCGTCCAGCCGTGTATCCGTGTTCTGGATGAAGCTATGTTCGCGCAGTGCATGTTGCTCCCGCAGCGCGCCGTTCATGGGGAGTGGGGTGGAACCGCGGAACGGGGACTCTGAGACCTCTTCTGTAGATGTTGTCGGCATGAATCTTCGTCGCGTGTCGCCGGGTGCGGACATAGGTCCTGTAGAGGATGAGGAGCCGGACAACAGGTCTGCACGCGCCGCCGCTTCATGCTGCAGGGAGGGGAGAGGAGTTCGAAGCTGTCGCTTGCCCGGTGTGCGATGAGGAACTCACCTCTGCTTTCAAGCGTTCGAATTGCGCTCGTAGGTCCGAGTAGTCTGAGCGAAACTTCTGTACGCGCCTGTAGTGCAGTGAGCCTCGGACGAAATGAACACGGAGGCCTGACGCACATCATGGCCTTCTCCTGCTTCGCCTTGATGATCTCCCTCTTTGCCATGGAGTCGTAATCCTCAATCGTCCTATGCATGGCCGACAAAGACGCAGATATCTGCCCTATCGTAGAGTCCCACCGTATGCGGCACTTCAGCTGTCCGTCCTAGCTGCTATTCTCGACGAGGACGAGAGACCGGAAACAGACCTAGTAATGATGCCGACTTCTCGCCATTCCGGAGTCGTTCAAGGTCGGCCTGTATGGAGTTCGTCTGGCGTACGCCAAGGGTATATAACGAGTTCATCGGAGCGTAGAAGCAAGGAATAAATAGCAGGTACAGTCGTGGAAAGCAGGAGACATGCTTGTCCTGAGCCGCTGCGTGTCACTGTGCCTATGACGCACGTGCCCAGGCCCAGATAGGCAATGTAAGCGCCGAAGGGACAATCCTCACCGTGACCGTGACGTCGAGGCTGAGGGCTCCTTCTCGATCGTTACGTTCAACCATCATCCGAAACGACCTCTCGCTGCTCCTGATACTAGCAGTACTACGGAGATAGATGGAAGAGTGAGGGACTTGACTACATGTACCAATCGACGAGGTTTGCATTGTCATCGCTTCGTCCCGCCGAGTCCCGCTGATGCTCAGGAGAGCCCCATTGTCACACCTGTAGCTAGTGCGTTCGACTATCGACCATCGATTGAGGCAAGTATGGATGAAGCTGATGATGACCCGCAATTCTCCAACGTTGCTTACACCCGTGGCGCGATTCGTCTCCCTCCCGGCTCTACAAGAGTGCTGGACGCCGATGAAGAGGTAAGAATGCATCATACCAACCGAAACCTGACAATTTGATGTCTTGATTTGCCCATCAGGTATTCCTTCTGTATACGAGCCTCGCAGGACGCAGGGCAGAAACGAATGGGACTACTGGTTTCCGAGGTTTAGGTCACATAGACTCCCACGAGGATACCTTGACGATTTCAATCAACCTGGGAGCTCCGACTCTCGGTGCAGCGGACACTAGTACTGCACACGTTCAGGAGGTGCCACCAAGACACAGAAGACGAGAATCCTCCTCGCAAAAGCGGAAGGCACGGAAACCCCGCACAGAGGAAGCCCAGACTCTGGAGGTCGAGATATTCCAAGACAAGACTGCCCTCCGCAGCCGGAAGGGAGACACTGGTAGTGTCCTGTGGCATGCCAGGTAGGCTTACGCGCCATCCTATCTGCGCGGACACCTATAGACCCGATGCCCCTCTTTGACCTCCGACAGCGTCGACTTCGCAGAGGCGATCCTCCGCCAACTGCATTGGAAAGTGTCCAACGCGTTCATGAACCGGGAGAGCTTGTCAAAGGCACACATCGTAGAACTAGGGTGCGTCTTTCATTGCTCCCGTAAGTTTCCACGATGCTCACGTCCCTGAGACTATATAGAGCAGGCACAGGTCTCCTCAGCATCGTGTTGTCGCCCTACGTGCGCCATTACACTGCGACAGATATCGCCGAGCTCGTCCCCCTTATCCGGAAGAACGTCGGGCATAACCTCTCGTCCACTGTCTCATCGGTGTTTCCGCCTCGGACCCTGGGCAAACATTCGTCTTCGTCGCCGCCGCCGTCGACGTCAATCAACGTTACTACAACTGCTCTGGACTGGGTGCACTTGCACAACGCACCCGCATCGCTGCGGGCGAAGCTCGCGCCGGACGAGCCCGCGGACCTGGTGCTTGTCGTCGACTGCATATATCATCCATCGCTCTTGCCCGCTCTGCTTACGACAATTGACTACTTGACCGTGCCGGGCAGGACAGCAGTCGTGGTGGTGGTCGAACTACGAGCGGAGGACGTCATACGGGAGTTCCTGCAGGGGTGGCTAGATAAGAGCGAAGACGGAGCATGGGAGATCTGGAGCGTCGGCGGACTTGTGGACGGTCCGTATGCTGTTTGGGTAGGCTGGAAGGATGCATCATCTGGGAACGGCTTGCCGGACTAGTGAGTCGGCGGCCTGATGGGTACTTGTTGCATACGGTACACATGCTAGAGTTTAGTCGGGAGGGACATGAATCATCGACAGTGTTTCAACCATGACAGCTGCATGAGATCCAATCAGCGGCAATGGAGGCTACAAGGAGAGGCACGAGATACTGCTATCGCCTTCCCTTGGGACCGCTCTTCCTCTTGGAGCCCTTCCCACCCGCTCTGTCCGCTTTCTCCATCTTCCGCTTCCTTTGTTTTTGACGCTCAAACTTCCGTGCAGCGTTGGTCTGATATTTAATATCTTTCGCCTTCGTGGATGCCTTCATCTTCGCCTTGGCGTGTGCAACGTCGGAGGATGCGGGTCTTGTCTTCGCCTTGACCCCAGCTGGTGGTGGTGAAGTTTCGACGTCGTCGACATCGCCCTCTGCTTGATCCGCGCTAGGTGCAGGTGCAGGGCCATGGATAATACTGTCCGGGTCGAACTCCTCCACGACGGTGACGGTTGCAAGCTGCTCCTCGTCCTCATATGCCTCCTCTTCCGCTTCTGCGGCACGCCCTTTGCCTTTTGACGTGCCTGAGCCACCTATACCGTCCCACTCGCTATCACTCCCACTGTCTGTACACAGGCATTACGTCCCCGAGTCTATCGAGCGTCAACGCATGGGAAACTCACCAACGATGCCGCCATACGCCCTCTCGGTGTCCGCAGCGTTCTTCTTGGCCTGTTCTGCCAGCATACGCCGGTGCTGATAACGTTGACGTGTGAGACTCAGTCGTACAAGGTCGTACATGAGAAAAACATTCCGAGACGCACCTCTCGGCGAGCTTCCAGCCTCTCCTGCTTTTCACGCTCCTGTGCCTTCTTCTTCGCCTGCTCTTTCTTCTCGAGCTTACGCTTGTGAAAGCCCGTCAAGAATTCCCTGTCACACTGACAGTGAGTTTGGCACATGCAGCTTGGTGGACGACACATACCTGCGTGCGGCATCGTCGAAGAGAACCTCCTTGACCTGCTCCCTCTTGGCTTTCTTCTTCGCAGCAACGATGTTGTGGGACTTTGTAAGTTGTTTCAAATTCGAGGACGCCATGAGGGTATAGTCGTTGAATAATGAAGGCGAGCGAGAAGAACGAAGGCAAGTTGGAGGGAGGCACCTGAAGTTGCTGTAAAGGGAGATAAGATAAGATTGAGCGCTTGTGTCCAATCAGTAACTCAGAGTCAGGACACCGGGAGATGACCGCGACGGTGACCGCAGCTGATGACCGTGGTTTGTTTCTTTAACCTCGCACTCGGGCTCTACCCCTTGCTCTATCCTCGCGAAGACAACTAGATTGCAAAAAGGCACCGGTATGAGTTGATGTACTGCTAATTTGGAGGTGCTCACACGCAGTGTCCATTCACTGTCTTGGTGTGAAGGCAATTGCCTACGGGGGGTTCGACGTTCATCCAACCACATGCTGCGGCGGGAACTTCTTGGGCCTGCCCGGCGCTCTTCCCCGACGATAGTCCCTGGTCTTTTCGATATTTTCGCAGCTCCTGCGCTGCATGGTCTCAGCTGCCTGCGCGGGCATAGGTCGATGGTCCGATTCACAGGCCACATGCCGGCCCATCATGTCAACACAATCGCTAATCGACTTTATCTCAATGGCTGAGACTGGTCGGGGCGCTCTGATTACTGTAAGCCGTGGATTGGGACCACACACATACACGCATCTGATGAGCCCATTTCCCAGATCCTGGTCTCGCGAGGGCGCACTGACCCTAGGTAAGTGTGCATGTCTCAACTGATCTCCGCGTTGCCGATGTTGATGCACTCTGCACGTCCAGGAGCACGGTGTATAAAATTCTCTTCCCTTCATTCATCGCCGCGTTCCGTTCCGAAGATACCGACCTACGGCGTTATGACGCTACGGCTGCCCTAAGACTACCTCTGCCCGGCGTTTCTCATGTGTTATAGGTCATATCAGTGTCGATTTGTGCATCCATCCACAGCCGCGTGGCTCATGGCAAAGGCAGCCAAGGATTATTGCCTGAACGTCGCTGGTAACGGAACTTTCCGAGTCATCTCAGACGCTCTTGTCAACCAGCCGTCGATCCTCGCAGTGCCGACACCAGAGGGAAGCCACACGCGGGGTGACCTCGTCGCCCCCAAGAGGGATTCCTCATCTATGCGGTGAGGTATCGTTCAATCCCTTGCAGAGAGCGATCCTGACATGGTCCGTTGGCAATTATAGATACATCTCCCGAAGAAGACGCGCATTCCCTCGGTTTCGGTACCAGCATGAGAAGCCCTAGAAGCCTCACATGCCGGTGAGAGCGCATGCTCAGAGCGGAGGTATAAAGCGCCACCTCACGCCATCGAGATCGCTTCATACTCACAGGCATGGAGAGGATCTTGACTTCGCAAAGAGTTGTCGCGTGCTCGTAAGGCTGGCGGTTGGAATGACTTGCCAGCGCAATAACGGGGGGCATACGTGCATAACCTCATACGGTAGTCCATTGGAACCGTATGAGGAGCGCGTGCTGAGGAGCTGTCCTCCACGCTTGCCAGAAGGCCCAGCGATAAGATGGCGTCCAGGGGTGCAAGAAAAGCTACACTCTCCTCCCGGAATACAGGTGCCACTTCTTATCGCGTCGGAATAAGGCTCGCACGCGCAGTACAAGAAGCCGCTCCGGCCCCATCTCACGTACGCAGGCCCCCGTCCTCCCGTCACTGCTCTGCCATGGCACACATCGTCGAGGCGTCCGAGCGAAGCAGTAGCCAAGGCTCCATTCAGGAAAAGGCCGACATCGAGAAATCTCGTACGTCCTTCAGGCATACTGGCACTCTCTTCACTAACCCGTCCGGCTTAGCGGCCCTCAAGGTCGAAGACATCATCGACGAATTCGATGACCCGAACATTGACAAGGATGCCATCATCCTAGGTGTGTGGCAGCGATGTGTGGGTGTGTGCACCCGAGCTTATCGACCGAAGAGGACGACTCGCCCTACCCGGAGGTCCGTTCCGCCGTTGCTAACACCGACGACCCAACTATTCCCGTGTCCTCGCTGCGCGTATGGGTTATCGGACTCATCTGGGCGATCATCATCCCCGGCATGAACCAGTTCTTCTTCTTCCGCTTCCCGAGTGTCACTGTTGGAGGGGTACGTCGCACAAGCGTATTTGTTGTTGATTTCGCTCCGTTTACCTCAGGCTTCGGCACGGCCAGATCGTCGCCCAGCTCATCTCCTTCCCTGTCGGCAGGGCATGGGCGAAGTTCGTGCCCAACTACAAAATCTTCGGCATTTCGCTCAACCCGGGACCCTTCAATGTCAAGGAACATGTACTCATCACTATTATGGCTAGTGTAGGCGCGGGTTCGGCATATGCGGTATGTATTGCTCTTTATTGAGTTTAGATGAAGTGGTAACCTGGTTCTATACTGCAGACCGACATCGTGGCCGTGCAAAGGGTATACTACAACCAAACCTACAACTTCAGCTGTGAGTCCAGCGATCGACTGCGCTTCCTCCCACGCTGGCTGAAACAGCCCCGCATATGACAGACCAGTGGATGGTGGTAATGAGCACCCAGCTTGTGCGTCTACACTCTATACGACAGGAGGAGGGAGAGCTGACCATTCGATGCAGATCGGCTTCTCTATCGGTGGTATCGCACGTCGATTCCTCGTGCAGCCGCCATCTATGAGTAAGTCGAGATGGAATCGATTGCCTTCGTTGCAGCGCGTCAACTGACATGACTGTACTTCAGTCTGGCCTGCAAACCTTGTCACCTGCGCGCTTTTCAACACCCTTCATCAACAGGTGTATGCCGGTATGGGTAATCGCGGTGGTATGAGTCGGGAGAAGTTCTTCTTCCTCGGTTTCCTTGCCTCGACATGCTGGTACTTCTTCCCTGGGTACATCTTCCAAGCCCTATCGTTCTTCAACTGGGTCTGCTGGATTGCCCCCAACAACGTCGTGATCAACCAGCTATTCGGCTACAACAGCGGTTTGGTGGGTCACTCTGTCTAGTACGAACCCTTGACGAGTTAGTCTGACGCAGGCATCAGGGCATGTCGCTGATCACCTTCGACTGGGCACAAATCGCGTACATTGGTTCTCCGCTTGCGACCCCGTGGTGGGCGGAGGCCAACGTCGCCGTCGGCTTCGTTTTCTTCTTCTGTGAGTCCTGTTCGGCATCGGAACTCAATCGAAACTAACCTCATATAGGGTTCATCACCCCCGTCCTGTACTACACCAATGCCTGGTACAGCCAGTTCATGCCGTACGTTCTCAGCACACGTGTTATCCCTGAAGTGGCTCACGCAGTCCGCTCTATGTTCTTCAGGATCTCCTCTCGCACGTCGTTCGACCGCTTCGGCCAGACTTACGACGTCTCGAAGATCATCAACGATGATGCGAGCCTCAGCCTTGCGAAATACGAGCAATACAGTCCGCTGTTCCTGTCCACGACCTTCGCGCTCACCTACGGTCTCTCGTTCGCCTCCATCACATCCACGCTCATGCACACCTTCCTGTACTTCCGCAAGCAGATCTGGGTCCAGTCCAGGCGCTCGATGAGCGAGCAACCCGACATTCACGCTCGCTTGATGTCCAAGTACCCGCAGGTGCCTGAGTGGTGGTATGCGATCATCTTCGGTAAGTCACTTGCAGGTATGCGGTATGCGCAGTGCAGAAGCTGACGATCGGCTGGTCAGTCACCATGTTCGTCTTTGGCATCATATCCATTGAGGTGTGGGATACGCAATTCCCTGTCTGGGCTTTCGTCCTCGCCCTCATCATCTGTACGTCTACGTTTCTACTCAACATTTCCACTCTGTCACTTCGGGTTCACACGAGCTGACTACTCCTGTTAGCGTTCTTCTACACGATCCCGATCGGTATGATCCAAGCTATCACCAACCAGCAGATCGGTCTCAAGTATGCTCGCTTCGATCTGCTGAGAGAACCTGCTACTGATGTGCTTCTGCCACAGTGTCATCACCGAGCTAGTCATCGGCTATGCGCTTCCCGGAAGGCCCATCGCCATGATGATGTTCAAGACCTGGGGATACATCACGATGGCCCAGGCGTTGACGTTCGCTTCCGACTTCAAGCTCGGTCACTACATGAAGATCCCGCCGCGTCCGATGTTCTGGGCACAGGTCGTCGCGACAGTTGTCGCCGGTACCGTGCAGCTCGGTGTCCAAGCGTGGATGTTCACGAACATCGAAGGCATGTGCACACCTGATCAACCTAACGGGTTCATTGTGAGTTATCACGAGTGTCCTATTTACCCATCGAAGAGCTGACTGTCCCCTAGTGTCCCTCGACGCAAGTGTTCGGTACGGCATCTATCATCTGGGGCGTCATCGGTCCTGCACGCCAGTTCTCCAAGGGCCAGATCTACTAGTGCGTCCACAACATCTCTGCTGCGGCCGGTACTAACCCTATGACTGTAGCGGCCTCGTCTTCTTCTTCCTCATTGGCGCGCTTTTACCACTCGCTGGCTATCTCATCACGCTTAAGTGGCCGAACTCATTCTTCAAATACGTCAACTTCCCCGTCATCTTCAGTGGCACAGGCCTCATCCCGCCCGCGACCGCGTTTAACTACGTACCCTGGACGATCGTCGGCTTCATCTTCAACTACGTCATCCGCCGCCGCAACTTCGCCTGGTGGACCAAGTACAACTGTGAGCTGCTCGTTCCTCTCATCCCTGATGACGTCACTGACGTGGTATGCCATGCAGACGTGCTATCCGCCGCCTTGGACTCGGGAGTCGCCATTTCCGCCATCCTCATCTTCTTCATCCTGCAGTACCCGGATAACAACGGCATTGGCGCGAACACGATCCAGACGTGGTGGGGCAACACCGTCTCGTTCAATAATGCCGACGGCGCGGCTGCCCCGCTCAAGACGCTTGCGCCTGGCGGGTTCTTCGGGTGAGTGCTCTAGCTCCCGTAACCGGTATTGGGCTCGCTGGACTGATCGTGTCGGATATAAAGGCCTTCGACTTGGTGAAGCACGCGGCGCGAACGAACTGTATCAATGTGTGTCAAAGACCTGTAACGAATAGCGACGCGTGTTGTACGATCAGACTATGCCACTACGATTTTCGGACGTTCTCGCACAATGCGGTCGCAATGTACGATACAAGTCAGTGAGTCTGAGTGAAAGAGGGTGAAGAGCACACTGTGGCACAGGCTTCAACTGTACCCTACTTTCAATGTCTTCATGCCATACGACTACTGGGCAACGAGTCTATGTTTAGTGAGCATGTTCTATCTCAACTTGAGTAGGCATGGAGCGAGAACTGACGCCCCCAACCTTCGCAGTAAGGTCGACGGAAAAGCTTCTTACCTTGTCCAATCCCGATGCACGGTTCATGGCCGCCATTTTCCACCATTCCGCCATGTTAAGTCACGATGACGCCGCTACTCCAAGTTGCGGGGAAGACAGACCCCCTGGAACCTCAGAGGATCATGAGACTCGACCAATTTCGAATTCCATAGACCACTCCGATCAGCGTTCCGCCAGCATATGTGTCATTCAGAATCCTCCAGGTTGTGATACTGAGGCAATATGGGCGGTCATCAGCGATGCGGTTATGACTCGGAGTGTGGGACAACAGGCACCGATCCTCTGAAAGCTCGAGTACAAAATCGGGTGCCATGTAGGTAGTTTCTTGTCTTTGTACGCTTTTGAATGTACTCCAGGTGAGCGCTGTGCTCGACGGAGGTCTGTTGAGTTCATTAGCTGACTTCATACATGCAGTTCAATTCCTGTAGGACAGTCACCCACCACGGCCATCCGATCCTTGCCGGGAGACATTGAGGGAAGCAGCATAGGTGTGTCTGCTATACGGGTCAGTACCAGGACCACTCTAGAGACGAGGGAGAGCTGACCAGAATGTCGGCTTCATGTATTAGACCAGTGCGTCCTTGTAACTGCTGAGCCAACGCCGCCCGCTCACCTTGCGTTCTTTAAACAGCAACATCGTTCGCAGATCCGCACAGGCCACGCCGCACTTCTCTATCGTCGTGCCGGTTGCCATCATCGCAATCCCCGCCTTGATCATCGGCACGCTCTACGTGCGCAGACTCGTCAGAGGTGACCGCAATCCATCAATTCCCCTTCGGAACCTCAGGCTGTCCTCCAGCACCGAGTTTGAGCTGCCACGACTCTGGCAAGTCTACCTCGACTGGCATCTGCGGCAGCCGTACGTGCCCGCATCCCTGACTGGTGTCCATTCTAGGGCTCCCGACGGCTGGGATCGAGTGATGGTACGTGTAAGTCCAAGCATTCTATGGAATGACCTCTACTGACTATCAGTGCGCATTTCCCATAGCCGTTGTCTGTGCGACCATGCTCGTCTAGCGGCGGCGCAGCGCACCATGTCGCTCGAGGTAGTCTCCTCTCGGAACAGGCCTCAAGTTCTTGCGCTAACGACGACATACAAAGAGGCTCGACAATATGTTACCGGGTGCTCGTGCTGATCGCGATGCCTTACTTTCGTGGACCTTCTCGGACGGATCATGACTCTCAAGATCTCGCACTGCCCCCGCTGGACTTCGGAGTTATTGACGTACCCACATCTGTTGTCGAGTAACCATCAAGTTGACGAGGGATTGCACCACCGCAGGAATTACAAGCGCACGACTTTGCGTGCTGCGAACGAAAATCGCGTCAACTAAGGGGAGAGTGTGCGAGTACCCTCACAGTCACTCGGTCCGGCTAGCCATTGAGATTGTCATGGATGATGGAGGTAACTACATGACTCAGTCCGTGGCGGGTGCTTCACGTATTAGTCTGGAGTCTGGTAAGTGATCGACTCATCCACCCGGCGTACACACACTGGTGATGCACGCAGAATTCTCTATCCCAAGCGACGTGACCCCGCAGGAAACATATACAGCATAACGCAATTTTAGGGCGACTATATACTGACACATATGGGTGAAGGTAGATACCAAGACGACTGACAATAAAGAGCAGTCTGGGTCGGGAGCTGACCTTGCGGTCGCGCTGCTCGGCCTCCTCATCGTCGTCCACCATCGCTACCTCAGTCGGCTCGAGCTCATCTTCATGATCAAGGTCTGCGGCTGTATAGCTGCTGGGACTGTAGCGGGGCATGTTGGGGCTGTATACTGGATGAGTGGCCAACAAAGGGGATGAGGGTAGCCGGGTCGGTCGGGACTCAGGGGTGAAGGTTGTCGAAGTCATGGATCCTGAAGTCGCTATCACTCTGTTTGAGCGGAAGGCACGGACTCAGGAGTGGGCTGGCGCCACGGTCGCCAGCCAGCGAGCGGGGAATTTGGGTGGTACAAGGACGTGGTTGGGAAGTAGAAGTCGCCACATGGCTTACGAGACGGGATAGTGGCATGGTGGATTCGCCGTGTATAACGCTCCATCTTGTCCTCGTCTCGGTATTGGCCTCGGGCGCGTTGTACGGACTCCAACGTCCAAGGCGAGCAGCGCCTGAGATGGCAAGGAGCGGGAACGAGACGAACGGCCAGCTCATGCCCCAGGAGCATCGCCTGATAGCTCCCGGCGGATGTACATACATCCTCGGTTCGGGATGCTGCCTTCTGTCGTCCGTGTTGGAGTCTGCGGGGGAGGTGCTGCTGGTTCGGGAACATTGCGCACGTGTCCATCCAGTCCTCTGATCCATGGAAGAGACGAGCGAAGAGTAGGAGGTGGAAGTGGAAGAGTTGGACGAACTTCAGAGCGCTGGAAGTAGCGGATACGGGATGCACAACGGCCTGAAGAACCCAGGTCGCTGCCGCCCTGTCAGCGGAAGCTCGCCTTCCCACATCCAAAAGTGCCGCAACTCGTGGGAAACGTGTCTTGTTCGTTGTCCAACCTCCTGCATCGTCGTGGGGTGTCAGAGAGTGAGCGCATTGTAACGTGGGGATGGGACCCAGCCGTTACAACCACTGACTGCACGACGACGGCCATCGGCCGAGGGCGCACGCTGTCGGAGGCAGACCCGTGAAATATCCCCTTCTGAGCTGCGACAGGTCCGGCGTGCACTGCCGAGATGATCTTGTCCATGAGTATCCGGTCCCCGGAGCGATGTGGGGGATAGAACGTCGAGATCGTCTTGCAGTCCAACGCGGCACAGCGGCACGCCTGTAGTTGACTACCTTCATCGCACATTGCCCTGGTTTGTCGGAGCCTCTGGTACACCAGCCGTTGAACGAGTAGTTGATACTGGGTTGTCGTGTGCCAAATGGCCGACGACACCATGTGTCCACGGTCTGTGATCGTGGATACATGTGAGCCCGTTGCCGACGTCCAAGAAAGCCTAAAGCAACTCACAGCGACAGGCTGAGGCCCCACGCCTGAGTCTCCATGGCGCCCAAACTTGGCCCTCGGCATCATGTTTTGGATGCTAAGTCATTATGCGGTCAGCCGGACGCATGGGATCGTAGAAAGCGTAGGACTTACCGATATCGTATGATGGCAGCGAGGAGCATAGCCCACTAATTGTTGAGTACCGAGCAGCATGAGAAGTTTGTCTGTCAGAGGAGAGAGGGAGGACAGGCAGATGTGAGGTAGGTCGAATTCTCATGATGATGGAAGGAGGGGAAGGTGTTGCTGAGAGAACCGCAACGAGCGGAGCCTTATATATCCATCAAAAGCTGTGCCTCGAGCCATTAGCGGCACTGTCTGGCACTGGCCTGTACAATCGCTTTGGAGCGCTGCAGCCCGGTCGGAGCTATGCGGTTGAAGGGGGTGAAAAGCGCGTCAATTGTTCTATTCACAAAGCGTACCCATTGCTCGCAATTGATAGAGATCCGGAGCCAGCCCGGAGCTCCTAAAATTTCCATCAAGTGACGACGCCGCTGCATGCCACGGTTGTCCTGAGACGAGGGGGGAGCTCAGCCCACTTCACCAACGTTGTCGCCAGCAACCGATTTTAGGGTTGGCTTGGATTGCGCGGATTATGGCAGCGGCTACTGAAGTATAGCGGCCTTGTATAGTCCCTCCCGAGGGCAAGCAAGTCAACGGAGACGAACAGAGTGCGAGATACTGTACTCGGTGTACTCAGCGATGACGGACGGCTGGGCGCCTCAACGTCCACCGCAAGGATGTTGCAAGGATGTGACATGCCCGATGCATCTTGTCTTGCCTGTGACGGATTCCACGTGGTTACGAACCTACTCCTGGGGTCCAAAGGCGTCCTACCGAAGTCCAGTGGATCCAATGGTAAACGCGAATATGATTCGAGTATTGAGCTAAGGCATCAGAGGAGCGCAGTACTACCGTACTCATATAAGCAAGGAGCATCTCGTACAGGTTAGATGGGAGCCATATTCGAAGGCAAGCGCTATCGCGCAATCTACAGTACTCTTGAACGAAGGTCCTGCTCAGAATTAGTATCGAGAACGACAGGTCGTTCATCGTGCCAGAGAGATACGAAGCGGCATCGCCGTACCCTCGTCCTCCTTGCCCCGAAGGGTTGGGGTCATAACAGGACCGGCTGGAGACCGCTGAATGACGACATCCTCCGACGGAGGCGCGAAGCGGAAGTTCTCGACCAGTTCTGCGACGAGAGCTTGCATCTCGATCACGCTGCAGATGCCAGATTGAGGTTACAAATGACAGGAGGAGGCAGAACGATAGACTTACGTGAACCTCCACCCAATGCATCCGCGGACACCCGCAGCTACCCACCATCCTATGAGCCTTTCCGAGACTGCGTGAACTCCGGAGTTACTCACAGAACGTCATCCTAGAGGAAGATCTGAGTCGATCGACCATTTAACGAGATGAGATAGTTGTACTCACAAGTTCGCAAACATCCCAACATTAGCCTGCTTCCCCAGGTCGGGGCGGGTGAAACGATCCGGGTTCCAGACGTCCGCATCGTCTCCCCATAACTCCGCCAATCTGAGTCAACGCTGCGTCAGTCTCGGAGTGGCACAGAGCCGTGTGCATGGAGCGACGCACCGGTTGTACATGGCGAATGACGTGAAGATGACTTGACCGGCACGGATAGGTATTTCCGTGAGGGTCTCTCCAGTGCGCGACACGATAGGGAACTCCAGTGGTAAGACGTCATCACCCGTCGCGACACGAGGGAGGTGCGCGACAATCGGGTGGAAGCGGAGTGTTTCCTGCATTCACAACGGGTGGTCAGCTTATGCCGCGTGCCACACGCTAGTAAGCGACCTCGGCGGCGAGTAGTACCTTGATAGCATTCATCGTGAGTGTCATGGAGTCCAGGTCCTCCATGCTGAACTCCTGGTCGCCGCGGGCAATGACTTCAGCTCTGACCGTACCTATCTCCTTCCGCATGCGCTCCTGGTAGTCTGGATGCTTCGAGAGCTCGTAAAACAAGAACGTCAACGAAGTCGCTGTCGTCTCGTGGCCGGCAAACGTGAGCGTGAACATCTGCGCCATGAGTTCCGAGTCGTCCATTCGTGATTTCGGATTGGCGGACTGGTTGGCTTTGACTGCACGGGAAACCGTCAGTTCGAGGTCAGGCTAACAATTGCAAACTAAGAAGTACACACTGAAGGCGCTCATGATATCCTTGCTGGTGGGTTGCTTCTCTGTATCGACGCCAGAACGCTCCGTTTGCAATATATGCTTGCCATATGCGACATACAGACTGTTGACACGTCGAAGGAGCGTCATCGGATGTGCTGGGATGTATCTGAATAGCTTTAGTATCGGTTCTGGCAGGTAGTTCCATGTGGCCTTGAACAGAAGCGCGGCGTCTGTAGGATGGTACTCTGCATCCTTCCTCGATACGGGAGCGGAGCGTCAGTGTCTATCGCTGTAGGCCACCAACACCAATGAACCCACATCAGGTTGTCATATGCCTTGTAGAGCGGACTTCCGCTGTCGTCCAGAGCTCCATAGTCATAATTGAAAGCGGCTGATGCGGTTTGTTGTACGTCAATATGCCGCGCGCGATGTATGCAGGAGTCACGCTTACCTTCCCCGATGATGTCGAGTGTCGCACTCGAGATCCACTTGTTGAACATGATATCAAGCTCACCGCGCTTGTCGTCCACGTTGGCTCTCAACAGCTCAGACAGCTGCATCGCAAGGTTCTGTCAGTGGAAAGGCTTCCAACTGCGATCATCATGACTTATCACCTTGCTTCCGATGCGTTGAAAAATAGGTAGGAACGACCGCAACCGTGTAGCACTGAAGGAAGGGTTCATGATCTTGCGATGTCGCACATGATCTTGGGCTGACACAGGACAGCGTATAGTCAAGTATCAACCACATAACACTAGAAGACTACTCACGAGACGTCGACAAGATGCCGGGACCCGCGAGCAGATACACAACATGCGCCTGAGACGCGCGTTTGGCGTAGTTATAGCCGTGCTTCTGATAGATATGCTGCATGGCCTGTGCGCGCTGTCATCGCTTGTCGCCACAAGTGCTTCATGGGTGCTACGTACCTTTGGATCCGCAGTCATGATAATGTCCGTCTGCGAGGCGCGAAAGGCGTCAGCATAGCGGGCTAGACACGTCAAACGTGAGACCATACCCCGAAGTAACCGCCGATGCGCCACGTCGGGCCGAATTCGTGGAGCCATTGGGATTCCAGGGTCCCCACGTCGTCCTGGAAGACCAACTCCCGCTCGTGCCCTGAATAGCTCGGGTGAGTGCGAACAATTCTGGAACCCACAAGACGAAGGGTGACCTACCAGACAGCCACGATCTGCGGGCAGGACCACGTATATACTTGATGTTCCGACGGACGATACGGCGGGCGAGGGCAAGGATCAGGATTACGACAGCACCAGCGAACGCGAGGTGGGTAGTAGAGTGCATGTTGATAGACGGTGTCAGGTCGGGGGACCGGGTGAAGGTTGAGGGCTGGAACTCACTCCTGAAATACCCCATGGGCGCTGAGACTAGAAGGTTCAGCTATCCGAGATGTCGAATGTCAAAAGCGCAGGCGCAATTAGTGCGCCTACATGTGGCATGGGCGTGCCACCGATGCACTATCGCACTGACATAGTGAGGAAGAGTGCTACAAGCGGTACCCGCTGGCCGCCCGATGACGAGAACGCGAACCGAGACCGCGATTGCACAAAGTTGCACAGGCTCGCCGCTCCTGTTGCCTGTATGTCATTCCGAACTTGAAGCTGGCTCACCGGTTCACAACGAGGACACGACGTTCAAACTCAAGTCCAACTTTAGCTCCGGTTGCTCACGGGCACTGCAGTGGTACCTTGATGCGGGGTGCTTCGTATGCGGGAGTCAGAGACGAGCGAAGCAGTGCCAGGCTCAGCATGCGCGCCGATGTATAAGGTGCCTCAGGCGAAGGACTCCGGATAAGTAGCGGTGTTAGTGCTGCAACCCCGAGAGATCAGGTGTGTATTTTATGGTCCAGGAAAGCAAACGACATACCATGGTTACCCACTGACACGATAAGGGGCGAGGACATGGAGGAGGAGCTCCAAGTTGCCCTCTCCCCATAGACGCCCCCTGGGGCGTACGCATTTGTGACGTGTTTGCTCACGTGCTGTGACTTAGCGCGAAGCAAACGCCGACGCGTCCAAGCCTCACGTCGGGTCCTCATCGGGATCGGCCAAGCTGTCGACTAACCACCACCAAGTACTAGCAACAAGCCTACTGGGAATGTTTCTCTCGGCCGCTCCTCGATCCATACCGACTCCTTCTGTAGATAAACCGCCGATACAAGCAGAAATGCCGTGTACGTGACAGGATGCTGAATGCTGATCGTGGCATGGAAAGGCGCAGGAGGTGCAACACACTACAATGAATCAACCGTCCCCGGCCAGAACCCAGGTCCTCCCTTGTTGATCGCGTACCACGGCACATCATGCGCCAACAACACCCTCACACGCGGGTACGTCTCCACCAGCTTCCGGATCCTCCCAATATGCACCGCCGCCGCCTCCTTGTCCCGATGCGCGCACCCAAACACCGCATGCGTCGGGATCTTCGCCTCCCCGGTGATCAGCCGCCAGTCGTGCGCGCTGTCGCCCGCGAGGTACACCCATCCGCCATCGGGCGACGTCCGCGCGAGGAGGTTCAGGTGCCCCGGGCAGTGCCCGTCCCCCGCATCGACGACGTACACGCTCCCGTCTCCGAAGAAGTCGAGTGCGTGCGGGAAGGGCCCGAGCGCAGGCCAGTCGGCGGGATCGAGGAAGCGCGTGCGATCCAGCGGGACGAGGTCCGCGCGGTACAGCGACTTCTCGTCCTCCGGGTACCCGTGTTCGACGTGAGAGCGCGCGTGCGCCCCGACGAGGAAGGTGGCGTTCGTGTACGGGGCGGCGTCCCCGATGTGGTCGAAGTGGATGTGCGAGAGGCAGACGTGCTTGATGTCGGGGGGAGCGAGCCCGCCCGGGCGAGCGAGTCTGCTGCGTCTGCGGGTACGGAGACGCCGAATGTCATATGCTTGATGCGCTCGAGGTATGCAGGGGCGAGGCGGTTCTGCCAGTCCTTGGGCACCCCGAGGTCGAAGACGAGCGTGTCGTTGGTCTTGCTGTGGCGCAGGAGGAAGGCGAGAGCAGGAAGGTTCGCCCGTTCTCCCGGTTGTGCAACGTCGATCATGTAGTCGAGCGGGACATCGACGAAACCTGCCTCGAGCGCAGAGAGCAGGCAGTATGCTTGGTCGGGTTTGTGGGCTGGTAGATCGGACATGGTCGTCTGTGCCATATGCCGAGGCACTGTTGAGATTCAAATCATGGCTCACGACTGTTGAGCCGGTGGGAATGCCGTTTGTCAGCTGGAGGATGCTGGAGACTGGAGAAGTAGATGACGCACAAGTGAGAATACGACGAACCTTTTCTTAGCCTGGCCGGCCCGCAACGCGAGAATAGAGAAAATCCTACGATACACACTCTACGATACACGGACTAGTGAAGTACATTGTACAACAGGGCATCATATATCGAGTAACCATAAGTAATCTCAGTCGGTCCTGTAGGTCCAGTACGATCTACCTATGCACTGGCCGTGGCACTGCTACCCGTCTCACCCTTCTCCTGCCGCTCGCTCGGCCCACCGATCTCCCCAGTCTCAATCAAGTCCTGCCACACCCGGTCCATCCAGTCCACAACCGCTCCGACCTTCTTGAAGGTCTGCCCAATCTCCCGCACCAGTACCTCGTCCTCGAAACCCTTGATCGCAGGTGGTCTCCCCCGCTCCCGCTCCCACCCGACGAACACGCTCTTCGGGTTATCGAGCCCCAGATGGAGCCGCGGCCGCTTTCCCGGCCGGTCCCTCCCCGTCTGCATGTGGATGGGCGTGGATGGTCTGCTGTCACCGTCGGGGTGCGTAAGCGAGGACACGAGCCACGTCGCGAGACCCTGGACCAGCCGCTTCTGCAAGAGCACGAACACGGGATCGCGCGGCTGCAGCGTGCGGTCGACGGCAGCACGTATCCGTTCCTCCTCTTCAGGGCCGCACGGGTGCGCTTCGTCTGCGCAAGCGCGACGAACGCGGACGACTTCATCCGCGAGGTTCACGAGTTTGGTGTCCTCCGCGCCAGGCTGCTCCTCCACAGACGCCTTGAGCAACATCCAGATGCGCTCGGTGAAGCTCGCTGGACTGTCCTCGCTTTGAGTCGCCGAAGGAGTATGAGATCTCGGGGGCAGACGGACGAGGGATCGGAGAGATGCGGTGATGACGAGTGCTTGGAGGTAGTTTTGCACTGCGAGCAGTGCCGGGCACGTCACGAAGAACGGAGGCGGGAGGGCGTTCGGTGGGATAGCTACTTCGCCTGATTGCACGGCCTCTGAAGCGCCCTCGGACTCCACACCAGGGATACGGATGGTAGGGAGGGGGCAGCTCACGGGGGCACCTGCGCCGAGGGCCTGGGCGAGTCTGAGTGCCCAACGACGATGCGGAGGCTGAACTGAGTTAGCAGCCGGGAATAGAGACGTATCGAGCTCGCTGAGCCACGTCTTCCACGCAGGCTCGAGGCGACTCGGAGGCCACAGACGGAGAATGAGGGCCTTCTCGTAGAGCATCGCCTGTTGAGTGACCATGACGCTGAGATCTTTCTCGTCCATCGATCCCAGCACGAACTGCGAGAGATCCTCCTTCATGGCCTCGGTGAGCTCCAGGATCGCACGGGTCGTGTCGCAGACAAGCGTGGCGAGCTGCTCTGTCGATGCTAGTTGATTCGGTTCGTCCACGGCTCTGATGAGGTTGTCAATATGAGCATCTCTGGCAGGAGCGCATCGTTCCCGGAGCGCGACGAGGATCTCTCGCAGGTGGACGATGGCGGATCGTAGCGGGGCGGAGGTTGGTGATAACGGGGACGACAGCGTGGCGAGAACATGGTGGTTCCGACGTAGCAGAGGCTTCAGAGCAGCATGCAGGTCGCCGTACAATGCCTTCAGGCGAGGAAGTTGCGTGGCGGGAGACGGATTGGAGAGTGACTCTAGGACCTGATGCGCGTGCACGCTCAGTGCCACGATACAACAGGGACCGGAGGAGACGTACCTCATTCCAGAAGGCCCGATGTACTACATCCTTCACGCGCTCTTCTAGCTTCGGTAGCTCTCCCTCATGTGCCTGCGAGTTCGTACGCGGCCCAGACATCATGGATAAGAGCGATTTCCCTGGAGGAAGTACGCGTTCTGGATCAGTCGCCAGAAGATGGATGAAAAACACTTGATTGAGAGTCTGAACGAGCTCGATGGGTAGTACAGTGGGGCCGAGGGTAGCCACGGGGAGCGGTGTCGAGAGCGGTGGAGGCTGCACGATGGAAATGTCCTTCCCGCCCGGGTAAAGCTCCCCAGGAGATATGGTGTGAGGGTTCCCGGCAGTGTGTGGGGTATGTGGTCTCTTCGAGTCCCCGACGTCTTGTGGATCGCGCTTGGCGAGGCCGAGATGTTTCTGCAAGGCAAGTAGTGACTCCTCATCCTCCTTCGACGGCTCCCAAAACCCCTCTGTTGCCAGCATGTCCAGATCCCGCTGCAGCTCCTCATACTTTAACTTCGTCTCCGGGGAGTCGATCCGCACGCCATTGAGGAGATATCGGAACTCGGAGAGGACGCGCCGTAAAGCTGGGTTTGTCGGATGTGCTCGGGCTTGTGCTTGTAGTTTGGATATAAACTTCTCCATCGAGAGCAAGCACTAAAAGTTTGTGCCGCCGCCGACGACAACGATGTCAACGAGAAGGAGAAGGAGCGAGAGGACGAGGAGGAGGGGGAGGAGGACGAGGACGAGATGATGACGACAGGCTGCAGCGGTATTGTCCCCGATATCTCCGGAGATCGCGAATCTGCGTATATGTAATATTCCCTGACGAGCGCCAGTTCACGCAACGCCTGACTTAACCGCGGTCCACGACGCCTTAATATCTGTCCCGACGGCTCATCGGCGGCCTGCGAAGTACTCAATGGTGGAAGTCCATACACAGGCACTTGCGGTACGTGCCATGCTAACACGCAGCACTCGCAGGAATATCATATAGGAAGCGACGTTCGAATAGCCTCACTGGTACTGCGCCCAACGGAGTCCATGGTGCGTGCGGTCCCTTTCGCAAACCTCGCGCATTAGTACAACAGCCTTGACATGCTTGTATCGGACACCTGGATTGCCATTGATCAATTGACTCGTCTGTCAAAGCGCTACGCAGCTTTGTTTTACTTGCAGTCCAAGCGGGCGTCGCGTCTTACCTGTATATAGAGACCTTGGCGTGGTACCCTCGCCGACAGCCACAGTCTCGCTCCCCGTCTCTGACATACCATGTCGCTCCCACCGACGAATACAAAGCAGAAGAACTACCTCACCAGGGATATCCCGGGTGGCAACTACAGTGCGTATCTTTTCCTATGATGGACATATTTCTTCAGTGTAATGACTCTGATTACTGCTGGCAGAGGGATTGGTTGCGTACCTCGCGCCATACTTTCTCAAAACCGTCGAGAAGGCCCTCAACGATATCCACAAGCAGGTCTTCGACGAGGCTCTCACCTCGGGCAAGGCTGTAGATCTCGCCGAGTTGGCCCGATGGCGACTCGAAGAGGGTGCCGTCGTCAACCCCGACAGCGTCCCTGACATGCTCGCGGATGCTAAAGGCCTCTTGCATGTGCAGAAGAACCCGATCGATCGTGGCTTGAAGACAGACATCTTCGTGTACGCAGCGCTCAGCGTCGTAGACCTTCCGACGCATCCGGCTCACTGTGCGTTCTGGGCGAAGAATTCCTGGGAGGTACTCACAACGTTCGTGGGCAATGTCTATGGTGCGAAACGATCAGAATAGGCTGCGTCCTCGCGTTGCAGTACTTACCTCTATTCACAGTCTACTCGGATCCGAAGGAGGTTCTGTTGCCTATTCACATCGACGGCCCCGAAGACCTCTTGAAGAGAGTCACTTGGTGGCAGAGGCACTACGAGAAACATATGGCCTCTGATGCACTCGAACACGTCCAGAAGTGGATGGCCGGGCATTTGGAGAGTGTTGGTCGCAAGCATGCCACGCGGCCTGGTGGCAAGGGCGGGCTGTCTTCGCGATCCAACACAAGAGCAGAGAGCATAGGAGGCGAGGAACGAGGTAAGTCGTGGACGACGTGGGCGAAAAACGTGAGGATAACTCACACACTTAACTAGTCCAACGCATCAAGCAATGGCAGGGTGCCTCGACGGCGCTCCGCCGCAGAAGCAGCCGCATCGGTAGCCTGACTGAAGTGTGAGCGAGGGCTCACCCCCGGATGCTGGTAGCGCATTCGGCTGGGTGGATATGATATCGATGCTTCTGTCCAAGGTTCCAAAGGCCAATTATATTAGCTTTCCGTGGCCTGGACATGGCGATAGATCAGCCTCAGATCGAAGGATTAGAGTAGACAAGACACCTGAGTGGCGTAACAAGACTTTTGGCGCCATGTGCCACTGGATGCCACTCCGCCCGGCGTCGCCTTGTATTCCTGGCTCGTGCGGACAATAAGAATGCCGTCCTCCCTCTAGACTAGATGATGATTGAACTCACCTTCGACTCCTCGCTGTGCTGTGTAGCCTACTAGTCCTGGTCCATTCTCTGGCTTTTGTCTTCGTCGACGGTGTATAAGAGCATGACGTTCACTTCGACCGCTCCTCGGCTGCGCCCTCCCGCGACTCTTTCTACCCTTCTTACTCGAAGCCGCTGGACTCGGCATCTTGACGACTTGCATCAATTCGGTAGACTGGCCGGGGGCCCTCGACTTCAAAGGACACTCACCAAAGCAAGGCGGGTGTCCGGTGGCTGCGGCACAAAGCGCGTCAACAGAGCACAACAACGCGGTCGCGTCGACGCGGGTCCGGGCCGGAGGCACAAGCAAAGCACGAGTGGCTGCACGCGCGGTCAAAGCTGGTCAAATCCAAGCGGGCCACAGTTCATTATCTCAACACTCACCTTCCATCCCATCCCATCTCTTCCCCCAACCCACATCGTCTCTCTCCCAGCACTCGCCTACTGCCGCTGTAACATGTCGATCCTCTACCTCCAATACCAGGTCTCCGACGTACGCTCCGAGCCGGTTCCAGAGCGTCCGCACAGTCCACCCCGTCCCCAACCACCCGTGGTCGACCACGGCCACCAACTATACCAGTTCTCTCCACTCGACGACTGTGGTTTATTTCGTCGCACCCTATCCCGAGGTGAAATGATAGATGGCTCGATCTCCGTCGAGCACCCAGCGGTTGCACTGTACGTCGCCCGAACCAAAGTTCGCTTGAAGTGTCAAAAGGCCGTCACTGGGGGAGCCCAATGGGCTGGCCATGGCACAGGACAGACGGAAGGTGTATCTCGTGGTGGAGCGCGGAGAAGGCAGGAGTAGTCAGGATGGGGGATTCATCGGCGGTCTGCCATGACCACGTCGAGCGAATGCTCAACCGGGGTGAGCTCCAACGGTCAACTACCAAGGCAGTGTTTGCCCTGGCTGCGCTATCGTGTATTGGCTCCCCTGGAGAGCTGGTGTTCTGGGCATTTTGGGGTTTGAAGTCGGCGGAGAGGACCGCGGAGCTGGTGGACGAGGTGATCAGTGAGTAACCCCCTCATCTTCATACCAGCCCATGACCGACCTGTGGTCAACACAGACACCCATCCACCACTCATCTCCGTCCCCGATTCTGTGGTTTGGGCGAGCAAGACGTCCGCCTTGTTCGCTATCGAAGAGTCCCGACGTCCACTCTTGCCCACGACGGTTTACCCAATCCAGTTCATCTCCTCGAACTTGCACCTCTTCACGGAAGACCCGAAGCCCGCACAACTTGCGAAGCGGAAGCGGGCCGCAGCGGACTCCGACGCCGCCCAACCAGTCGCGAAGAGGACCCGCACAAGGACGGCGCGCTGCAGCGCGGCGAAGCCGCAGGTCCCGGTCAGTCCTCAGCGCAAGTCAGCGCGGCTTCGCCAAAACGCGGAGGCAGCCATGGTCCCCCCAGCCGAACCTGCGAATGCACTCGCTGCCGTGGCCGAGACCGGACCGGCCGACGCTGAAGCCAACACTAATGGAGACGTAGACATTGTTGTTGACGTTGAGATGGTAGAGGAGACACCGGCGCAGGCGAAGGCTGTCGCAGGTCCGAAGAAGACGAGGAGGGCGACAACGAAGAGGACCTCGAGGAAGTCCACGTCCGCAGGGAAGAGGCGGGCGCCGAGGAAGAGTGCGGCCACTGCTTCGCCCCAGCATGTCGTCGAGGAAGCACCGCAAGAGGCCGCTTCGCAACCCACTCCTCCTTCCTCGGGACGCATCCGCATCCCTCCGCGCGGCCCCAGTTCATCTCCAGCATCCGTACCAGGCCTGCTTGTGCTTCCCAGTACGGCTGCCTTGTCTCCCGCCGCGACCGCCGTTGGGACACCCGCTCCCTTGGAGGGTGTCACCTGTGTCAACACGCCGAACGGCGTCGCGAAGGAGCTCCCGATCAACCTCGAGAAGGTCGACGCGAAGCTCACGGCACCTTCCAAAGTTCCAGTTCGTACGTCCGCTAGGATCCGCCAGAAGGCGGTCACAACGCGCGTGGAGGCGGCCTGAGGACGGTGGCCGATGCGCGTTGTCGAAGTCTTCCTCGTCCTAGCCTGCCATGGGCTTGCTCGATGTGTGAGGTTATTTGTATTCGTCCATTTGTATCGCTGGATCTTGTATTTTGTATCGCTATTTCTTCTGGTTTCTGTAAAGCTACCTGTAGCGTGTATGATATTAGTTCTGTAATGGATGTCCCGGGATTAGTTGACTGCTAACGCGTACCTGTTCGTGACGATACCTGAATCTGCAAATCATCCGAGACTGCATGCATGACTACGGTATGAGCAACAGCGACTCGATATGCATCTAGACCGTAACGCACCAAAGCACTCGATGCTGGGGGCCCACAGCCACCGCAGTTCCCTTTGTCCCACTCGCTAAAGGCAATGCGGCCCTCAGTCCAAGCGGGCCACAGTTCAAAATCCTGGCGCTCACCTTCGCACCTCCAACCTCCAGCCATCCACCTCCCATTCACCTTCCTCTCTCCTTCCCTGTATACCCCGACTCCCAACCACCTGATATACCCACATGTCTGTCTTCCAGCTTCAGTACGAAATCTCGGACGTGCGCTCGGAGCCGGTCTCCGTGCCAAGACTCAACTCTCCTCGACCGCAACCACTGCCGTTCAAAACCACCAGCACGACCACCACCACTCACGCCGGCACTCCTCGCACGCACGAGCGGTCTGCCGGAAAGATATCCGAGGGGACGATGCCCGACAACCACCCGATAGTGACACAGTATGTCGAGCGTACCGCGCACGCCCTGCAGCTCGCGGAGGCCGCCCACGCCGCGGTGCCGGAGAACGCGCCGTGGCACGTCAAGACGGGACATCATGTGTCTTGGTGGAGGGCTGAGAAGGGTGGTTTCCTGCAGGCAGGGGAGGGTTGGGAGGCTTGCAGGAGGCATGTCGAGGAAGTGTTCAACTTGCAGCCGGGCGAGTGGAGCCTTGCCATGATCAAGGCAGTGTTTGCCCTCGGGGCCCTCTCGACGTTCGCGTTTCCGGGAGACACCGCGTTCTGGGCGTTCTGGGGGAAAACCTCGTGGACGACGACGGCGAACTTGGTGGATGAGGTCGTCAGTGAGTGCTCGTTCAGTAGATGCACTCGTTCGGTGGCTGATTGGGGTGCCGTCTCCCAGACTCGCGACCACCACTCATTACAGTGCCAAGAACAGCATCATGGGTGGACAGAGAGTTCTCCCTGCGGGCTGTAGAGAGCTACCGGCTTGGGTGGCTGCCGGCGATCGCCCGTCCTGTCGAACGAAGGGTGTTAAGACGTCGTCAGGCCAAGACCCAAGCACCCACCCAAGCACATGCATCTGCGTCGGACAAGCACAGGACGACACGATCCGAAGTCAAGGCGCGGGCCTCCAAGAGACAAAGGACCGGTGCCATCGTCGAGACCATGTCCACATGTCATGACACGGAGACCGAAATCGATGTCGTGATGGTGGAGGAGCCGCAAGCAAGGGTGGAGGCGGTAGATATGCAGCGCCAGAGAACGTCAAAGGAAGCTCCGGCCAAGAAGACTCTCCAGTCGATTGCTGCGAAGGAGCCTGAGGCGGCCAGTACGTCGCAGAACCTTGGAGCGAGTGAGACGCAGCGCCGTCCCCTTCCCATGGGTTGCTTCCCGATCCCACGTACGCCAGTTAAGCTGAGTTCGGGGGTCGTTCTTGTCCAAGGCGCTCCGCACGAACCAGTTTGCGACGTGTCGATCGGACCTCCTTCGTTGGATGCGCTGGTGATGCTCGCAGAGGTTGCGTCGGGACTTGCTTCCTGCTCCCGGACCGAGGGCCTGCAGGCTGCACTGCATACATCGCCTGGTTTGGCGTCCACCTCCATCGTCTCCACCGTGCCCTCTCCGGAGAGCACCGCGGTCGGGACAGTCACGCCCTCGGACGGACCTACCCAGCTCAACACCCCTACACCGGATAACGCGACGAGTGGTTCGGTCGGGGGCATCGAGCTGGAGAAGGTGGATGCGAAGCTCGCCAAGTCCGCGAAGGTGCCTGTTCAGGCGTCCACTCGGATCCGCAAGCAAGCCGGCAAAGCTCGTCCAAGGACCTAGGGACATCAACTGACGTGCCGCGTCCTCTTCGACCCTTCTCAACACGAATGCTTCGTTGTAGTCTTGTTTGTACTCATATGTCGTGGCGTGATGACGTTGCTATATTCGTAGTGTGTTTCTTACTTGTTGTATCTCCTTGGAAACCTGTAATGTGTACGATAGTTCGGTGATGGATATATGGACGTTCATCTGATGGCACACACCTGCTTCTGAGAGAGCCTGCCTGCGACACTGTGTGTTAGTGAAGGTTCCATGAGATGAACACGCACCAGCAGCAGCTCGCTACGATGAGAGATACTCGGATAACCGGTCATCATAGGGTCCCATGGTACAGAATACAGATATGCGAGATAGAGTACATATGACGAATACGAGCGCACCTGCAGCAAAAAGCCCATCGAAATGTGACGAGAACGCAGATTTATCATCGCTTCTGGGCGAGAGTCTCTGCAGATCCGATGTGAGTACGCGCAGGAACAGAACAGTGGTTGCACATACCTCGTCGCGTGGCATCCTCCAGTAGTTGCGTATCAACGTGCTCAGCGGGGAGTTGCACGTACCGGACTACGGAGCCCCGGATGAAGCAATTCTTCACGGCCATCTGAAGGGGCGAACGCGCCAGGCTTGAGTACCGCGAGAGCACACTTCAGATGCCACGTACGCACCATGTGTGGATGTCTCGCCTCGTCGAGGACCTTAATGTTGTCGAGCCGGATGTTCAGGAATCTTCGAGTTCAACAGCACCGCACATCAGCGGCAAGATTTCGCCCACGCATATGCTGGAGGAACGTACTGGTCGACGGACTTGAGAGTGCCAGTGATGGAGAGGTCGTTCTTCAGCTCGACGGTGACCTGCTGGTCGGTGAGAGTCTTGAACACCGAGAAAATCAACTGCAAAGGCATCAAAATCAGTTGAGTATGTAAACTGAGAGGAGACTCGCGACTTGCGCACCATCGTGCTCAACGGGCTTGACGACGAGCGCGAAGGAAAACACGACGTCGACGCGAACCGCAGGCGCCTAGTTATCCACGTGGAACATTGCCGCTGACGCCATCTAGGGCCCTCCTCCCTCCAGTTCGAGTCTTTCCAGTACACTAGTTCTCTACCCGTGGCTTTGCCTCGGACGTGGTGAGCCTTCGGCTCATCGCTCCATGAGCCGCAGGGGTTGCTTCGCCTTCGGCTCAGGGAGAATGCGCTCGTGGGCGATTCAAAACTTAAGTATCAGCCCATGGAGCCGTACGAATATTAGCATTATAGTAAATAAATGCATAAGCTGTCCCACCCATCCCCTGGCCCATGCCCGTGCCCATGCCCGTTCAGGTTTATGTGGCTTGCTTACTGTGAGTAAGTACTCGAACAACCGGGTAGCGTCTCATGGAATTCGGCGCAATGGTAAGTATGTAGTACAGGTTGAACTCAAGTAGTAGCCCGTGGAATTGAATTGCTACTAAATTTGCAGCTCCGACAGCGGGACGCCGAGCGGAACTCGGCGTAAGACAGTCGAACATGGAGGCCTCGCAAGCTCGGTTCCAACACCCAGGGCGCCTCGCAAGCGCGGCACGGACCCTCAACCGCCTCGCAGGCTCGGCGGCCCACATGGCAGCCACGCGGCACCACATGGCATCCATGTGAGTCTCACGTTTTTGCCACGGGTCCGGCTAACCCCCACGTCCCATTCTTTATAGATACTTCCTTCCTCATCCCCTTTTACTCTACGAGATATGGCTGTTGCTGCTCAGTGCTAATGAAGCTCATTATCGGTAGACCCAATGGGGGCCTTGTAACTTGACCACCGTCAAGCTGAACTGAGTTGAATTCACCCTAGCACTCCTCAGACGGAGCTTGGCTTGGAGTCTCGCCGACTACGATATTGCCGGACGGTAGCGGTTGTAGCTGGTCGACGGTGACAACACGGTCAGTGTGGGGTGACGAGATCATAGGCAGGTATTGCAATGCCATCCGATTCGTACCAACGCCGATCGTGACTAACCGTCCACATCGCTTTCCATCAGGACCTGCACTGCGTTGCGACGGCACATCCCCATTCCATCCGCAAATCTTCTCCTGAAGGCCAAGCGGTGCTGCCCAGCGCCCAGTTAGCACCTCCGAGATGCAAAGCGTTAGCGTCAGCAGGCTCGGGCAGATCATTGCCCTGGTCACGCCACAAGCATCATGCACCCTCGTTGCACTCGCGCTCATACATGCTCCTCTATCCGGACGCTCAATGGATTTTATACCATTTGGGGATGAACGCGACGCTCGCGGCAGTACTCAAAGCTCTTCATGCGATGTCAAAATCGGTCTCCGGTTTCAGAACGCGGTATTGCCATCATAGCCCTCAGGCCAGACGTATCGTATATAGGGTGAGGATCCGGATCCGTCGTCTACCATATCGCGGCGACGATGTTCCTCCGTTCCGTTCTTCCCCTTCTTGAAATTTTCTTTTCTTTCATCGCATACTCTACACTAGTTTCTAGTCAGTGGTCCGGGTCCGGTTTCACCGTCTCGCAATATGGCATGAACAGCAATGACATTGGGGTCACCACCGCGGACGGCCTTCAGTATCTCGTCAACATCACGCTCGGCGGGGAAGGTTCGTCCTGTCATCGTTGGTCGTACGCTTCTATATCCTGACAGCTATGCTCCAGAGTTCACAGTACTCCTCGATACCGGATCCACGGATCTTTGGGTCGACGCGAGAGGAAAAGATATCAAGTTGACCAACACCACCTCACTTGATGCTGCCGTGGTCTACGGCCTCGGGCAGGTGGAGGGAAAGCTTGCATTTGCGGAGCTCAAGGTTGGCGATTATGTTGTCCCTTCACAAGTCTTCATCGACGCGACGGAGGTATGTTTCTATGCTCACCGTGCAGTAACTCCGTTCACTCATTTGCATCAGGTCACGGGTACGCCTTCTGCGGCACAAGGCATCCTTGGCATGGCCTTCGACAACGCAAATATCGCCAGCATTATTCAGATGGCCTGGGGTTCGGAGGCGGCGGAACAGCTCGGTAGGGCTTTCATCACCAACATCTTCGCGATGAATACCACCGTCCCGAACAACTTTGACGTTCAACTCGGCCGCGTTGATGGCCCGAACGACGTCAGCACCGGCACGTTCATCATCAGCGCTCACGAGACAGGCTACGAAGATGTCGCAGAGGCTCCCAAACTACCTCGCGTCAGCCCTGAGCACTGGAGTCTTGTGCTCGACGAGATGCGCATCGACGGCAACGCGTTCACGTTCAACAAGTCTTCCGTCTCGGGCGTTCCCCAGGGCAAGGTCGTCGCTGCCCTCGACACCGGATTCTCACTCCCGCCCCTCCCACCGGCGGCGGTTGACGCTATCTACAGCAAGATTCCCGGTGCTGTCTTCTGGACATCTCCGATCATCAACAGCTGGATTATTCCTTGCAATTCCAGCACGGATCTCTCCTTCGTTTTCGGGTACGTGTCATCATGATGCGATTCGCGCTGACGTATTGACGAACGACGTTCAACAGCGGAAAAGAGTACCCTGTCCACCCTCTAGACCTCACACTCCCCCAGGTGATCCCAATCCTGGAGAACGGCACGGACAAGAACGTCACCATCTGCGTCGCCACGTACCAGTACCTTGCGCTCGACCCGACCCAGTTCGTCGGGTTCGACCTCATCCTCGGCGACGCCTTCCTGCGCAGCGTCTACGCATCGTGAGTACCAATCCCTCGCGAGCACGCGCTCGCAGCCATCTGACAGCTCCTCTTCCGCATCGCAGGTTCGATTATGGTGACTACAACCCCACGAACCACACCACGGGCACCCCATTCGTCCAGATGGTTTCCACGGTCGACCCACACTCCGCCATGGACGAGTTCAAGGAGGGCCGCGCGGAGCAGCTCGCGGCACTCCCGCCCACGATCGAACCCTCGGTCTTCGTCAAAGCGCCGCTCAGCCCTTCTGCCACCGGCCAGGCCAACGCGACCAGCACAGACTCTGTAGACAACGGCGCCGTCCGGGGCGCATTTGCTGAGGACAGCGAAGACGGCGGCTCGTCCAACGGCGGTCTCGGGAAGAAGTGGGGAGTTGTCGCGCTCGCGCTGCTCGGCGCGAACCTGTTCGTCGGAGTGCTCATCTTCGCTGTCACGCTAACCATGTGTGTGCGCGGGGTGAAGGGCAAGGGCAGGGACCTCGGATCGCGCTACACGCCCGTCCGCTTCAAGGAGCCCGTGGATAATGACCCGGAGAGCGGCTCGTCGGCGAGGTATAGCGACCACTGATTGGACAGGGTATCGCTCTGCGTTGATTTTACTTACTCCTTCGGACGCTGTAGTACTCACTGCACACTAATTCCTTTGTATCGTTACGTTCCCTACCGTATATATGCCGCTGACTCGCATGAGGGACCTAGGAGTGGGTGCTTCGGACAGCTCGGGCAAGGCGCGGCAAGTCCCGGCAGCTTTAGGCGCGGGACTCAAGCCTACTGGACCACGACCACCACGACCACGGCCGCAGCACCACCGCTGACAGAGAGTCGTGCGTGCTGCGTCTGTACGGCGGAACTTATACACTTACCACCATGTAGCCCCGCACAGGAACTATGGGAGCCTTCCCATGGCTTGTGTTGGGCCTAGGTACGCAGCCCACACTCTCGATCGGCTGTGACACGTAGAACGGAAAGCAAAGGTACGGCTTACAAACAGCTCTACACATAGCTACTTGCTAAGACACACTTTGCGACAGCTGTACTTCGGCCGGGCCGATCATGCGCCGACTTTCCTGCCCTGCGTGAGCTCCGTCCGCACGTCCTGCTGCGGGATTCGTGCCTGGAACAGCGTTCATGGGCACGATGCGGGATGCGCATGGTGCGAGAATTCCAACATGGTCCATCCTTCCTCCGGGTGTACCGAGAAAGCTTAACCCAACACACGTGTCCTCCCAACCTCTTGCAAACGGCGCGACGTCGTACTGCTCTGAATTCGTCGGTTGTGGAGTGCGCTCTCCCTGCAGAAGTCGAGTTACTGTCGACCTAGTGCTATGTGCATGAAGTAGGACTTACCTGAATAACTGTGGTAAGTTTGCCACCTCACGATGTTGCAACGCACCCTCAAGGTTATCTTCATAGCAAAGTTCGTCGACGTGTGTAGTAGCGGCTCGTTGCACTCATAGCTACACCCCATGATCCTGGGTGAGTACCAACATCATGCCCAGCTCAATGACCGCTCACCTGGACTGCAGTCACGAGCAACTGTCTCCGCAGTGCTGCAGGGTAACAACGCTCATTCCGGCAGTTTTCGGTTCTGTTCTACCCACCCACGCGGCCTGTCACGCACGGGACCTCTCGAGACATTCATACAAGCTGTCGTACCCAACGCTCGGTGAATGCTCAGGCAGCTCAGCCAACGAACATGTTCGGGAACATTGGCCTCGTACGGTCATTTCTAGTCATTTTGTGCTCTCATAAAGAGCGCAGCGAACCAACGCTACATTGTACCTCGCCCGGTCTCTCGCAGCCAACACCTCCTCGCCATCATGAAGACCACCGCATCCTTGGCTGCTCTCATATGGGTGATGTCCGCGGCTGCGGCACCTGCTACTCCGTCCATCGAGGCCACCCTTCCGGGGTCGACTGCGAACGTCGCTGGTTTGCACGCCGTCGCGAGGCAGGCGGGAAAGCTCTATCTCGGCACGGCGACCGACAACCCCGAGCTGACGACTACCGCCTACACCGCCATTCTCGACAACAATCAGATGTTTGGCCAGATCACAGCAGCGAACAGCATGAAATGGGTGAGTTCCGTTTTCACCACTCACCGCCTATGGCCTATGTGGCTGAATCTCTCTGCAGGACGCGACGGAGCCCTCGCGGGGCGTGTTCACCTTCACAAACGGCGACGTGATCGCCAACCTGGCGCAGCGGAACGGACAGCTTCTCAGAGGTATGATATCCGCATTTGACTGGCCCGTTGGTGGCTAAGGTCGAGTTCGTAGGTCACAACTGCGTGTGGCACCAGCAGCTTCCGAGCTGGGTGACAGCAGGCAACTTCAATGCTGCGACGCTGACGTCCATCATCCAAACCCACTGTAGCACCCTCGTTGGACATTACAAGGGACGAGTGTATGTCCACGTTCGCTAGGGCCCACTGTTCATCTCTAATGACTTTTCTTTAGTCGTACGTGATAAATTCTTGCATTGCAAGGTTGGCGGACTGACAGCCAATTCTAGTCAGCTGGGACGTCGTCAATGGTTGGTAGTGAGTTCGTGTTGTCCAGAGTACATACTGACACCATCATCTCCAGAGCCGCTCAACGACGACGGGTCGTTCCGTCAGGATGTGTTCTTCAACACGCTTGGCCAGGGCTACATCGCCACAGCGCTTCGTGCTGCGAAGGCTGCAGATCCGAACGCGAAGGTCTACATCAACGACTTCAACATCGAAGGCATCGGTACGTCTATCCGCTAGTACGCATCTGCAGATTAGGTACCCACGTGGGCTGGTTCCATTCTCAGGTGCCAAGGCCACAGCGATGAAGAACCTGATCAGGTCCCTCAAGTCCCAAGGCGTCCCAATCGACGGCATCGGTCTGCAGTCGCACTTCATCGTCGGGCAAGTTCCGACGACCCTCGTCCAGAACATGCAGGAGTTCGCTGCTCTCGGCGTCGAGGTCGCGATTACTGAGCTCGACGTGCGCATGACGCTCCCGGAGACCGCGGCACTGCTTGAGCAGCAGAAGAAGGACTTCCAGACTGTCGTCGCGGCGTGCCAGGCTGTCCCGCAGTGCGTCGGGATCACCATCTGGGATTTCACGGACAGGGTTCGCACCTATCGTTTTGTCGCGAACTGACGGTTGCTGACGTTCGAGTTTGACGCTTCGTGGCCAGTTCTCCTTCGTTCCGAGCACCTTCCCAGGACAAGGCGCGGCGACTCCGTGGGACCAGGTCAGTGCGGATGCTCTTGAGATAGTCAGCTGATTGACGTATCGCGCGATCGACAGAACCTGGTCAGGAAGCCAGCCTTCGATGGTATCGTGGCTGGATTTTGAGAGCAGGGAGTATCACGGACCCGATGTGTACAACCAAAGAATCGAAGCTGCTTGTTGTCCTTGCGTCATCATGCATGCTACCCACCGCGAAAGTGAAGGCGTCACAGAGTGTGCGAGTTGTATTCACCACGAACTACCCCCTGCGCCAGGATTGAGGTAAGTTTCTGCACGCTCCGATCCCCGGTCATCCGCCTCTTACTTACTCCAGCGACGAGAGGTATCCTGTTCCCGGTCCAGCTGGTACATGCGCCTCACTGTGGCTTGTCCAGGACCTTGGTGCACAACGCGCAGGTCAATCGTGCCTGGATGACGCGGCCCTCCACCGCTATGTGAATACAGAGGGAGCACCGAGCTTTTTCGGCGTGTTCTCCCTCTGCGTCCAAAAATGCTCGGAAGTCTCACACGCGCGCATGTGCCGGACCCCGCAGGTGACGGAGACTCCTGTTCCGCCTCTCCTCCGCTCCTCTACTGATGGCATATGACTATATACCACCTCCTCTCACTGACATCGGCTGCAAGGGACTTCAGTGAGGTCTTGGCACGCTTGAGTTCGCTCTGCGATCGACTAATCTTGTTGTTAGCTTGCCAGTTCAGTCTCATGCGTACCTCGACCTCATTCCTTGGAAAGCTACGACATCCTACTCGCTGTCTGTCAACATCCCATGACCATCTTCGTGAGTAGCAAGCTGTTTTTACCTCTGTGAACGCTCAACTGACCTGCAGTCATAGCTGACTGCATCCGATGTGCGATTGGTGTCCGACGTCAAGCAGAGCGCATTTAGGTTTTTGTTCCCTACTCACACTGCCCGCGCTGTTCACGAGACCTCCAGATCCCTGCTTGTGGCCATTGCAAGAGCCAACTTTGGAACATCATCCATCCTCGCTCGAGTAACCGAAGACCTTTCGAGCAAGCGAGCTCCTCACATACGCGTCTCGTCCGTTCGTTAAAAGCCCAACGACAGCGACAGCGTCATCGATTAATCCAGCCCCCGCACTCGTCCTCGTCCACGAAAATGAAGAACGCTGCATTCTGGACCGCCCTCGGCTGGCTATTGTCTGTTGCCGCCGCGCCAGGGAGTCCATCCGCCGCGGCCAGCCTCCCCGTTTCCACCTCGAATGTTGCGGGACTGCACGTCCTCGCGAAGCAGGCCGGGAAGCTCTACTTCGGCACCGCGACGGACAACCCGGAACTTACCAACACCTCGTATACCGCCATCCTGAACAATAGTCAGATGTTTGGGCAGATCACGGCGGCGAATAGCATGAAGTGGGTGAGTGCTTTTACGCCGTAGTTCGTATCCTAGGTCGCTTGCCGTCGTGCGTTGCTGATGATGCTTGCAGGATGCCACTGAGCCACAGCAGGGCGTCTTCACCTTCGCCGCTGGCGACGTCATTGCGAACCTGGCGAAGCAGAACGGGCAGCTGCTCAGAGGTATGACTACTTCCTTGGGTCTTCTACCCATAGCTGACCTGGTCGTCAGGGCATAACTGCGTCTGGCATAACCAGCTTCCGAGCTGGGTCACCGCGGGCAACTTCAACGCTGCGCAATTGACGCAAATCATCCAAACACGCTGTAGCACTCTCGTGGGACACTACAAAGGACAAGTGTACGCTTCTCGTTTACTCTTTTACCACGACCTGGGACGCTAACATATGATCGCAGTTGTACGTGAACAGGGCTCTCGCTCCATTTGAGTCTGACTGACCCCCATTGAAGACAGCTGGGACGTCGTCAATGGTAAGTGTGCAATTCCATCACACAGAGTGTGGAGTTGTGGTTCTGACGGTTACGCCTCACAGAGCCATTCAACGATGATGGCACATTCCGTGAAGACGTCTTCTTCAACACGTTAGGACAGAGCTACATCGCCACCGCCCTGACAGCAGCCAAGGCAGCAGATCCGAACGCAAAAGTCTACATTAATGACTTCAACATTGAAGGCACGGGTACGTTTGCCTGCTTCCACTTCTCGTAGTTGTGGCATCTCCAATTCCAGATGCTGACATACCCTTACAGGCGCGAAGGCAACGTCGATGAAAAACCTTATCAAGAGCTTGAAGTCGCAGGGCGTCCCAATTGAGGGCATCGGCCTGCAGTCGCACTTCATCGTTGGCGAAGTGCCGACGACGCTGGTGCAGAATATGCAGGAGTTCGCCGCCCTCGGTGTCGAAATCGCGATCACCGAGCTCGACGTTCGCATGACGCTACCAGAGACTGCCGCGCTCCTCGAGCAGCAGAAGAAGGACTACCAGACCGTCATAGCTGCATGCCAGGCGGTTCCGCAGTGCGTCGGCATTACCGTGTGGGACTTCACAGACAAGGTGCGTGGTATCAGAACGCACGCTGGAGCGAATCGGTGCTTACAACTAGTACATCACACTAGTTCTCTTGGGTTCCGGGAACATTTGCTGGTCAAGGCGCGGCATGCCCATGGGACGAGGTCGGTACCTCCAACGATGCCGCTGTCTGCTGATCTGACCGTGGCGACTCGGATTTATCGCAGAACTTCATCCGGAAACCTGCTTTCGACGGAATTGTTGCTGGGTTCTGACTGGCCCATCATAAGGTCTTCGCGATATCGTGTGCAGGATAGGATGTTAGGTGGCGGAGGTGGGAAGTTCGCAGGATGCCTGCATGGTAATCGAGGAGCAGAAGGACCCGCATACCTGCCAGGAAGCATCAGAGAGTTCAGCTCTTGAGGAGTAGTCCCTAGCGTCGCCACGACAGAAGAGTACTTACTTCTGCTACTAATGACTTCAACAAGTTCATAGTTGGGGGAGATAAGTACTGTATGTAACCGTTCTGATACATATGTAGTGCTTATCCAAGCTTATCAGATGTCAATGTGGCTGTGGCAACCAATCTAAGCGCTATTTAGCTCAGACTATGACTGCGTACTTACTGATTTGCTCTTTCGGGTGGTGCCAGCTTAGCTGGCAAAATTCTCATTCTCCATGCTAAGCTATCGGCTATGTACTGTCTACTCATATTTAGATCTATCTACTTATACCACCACACGAGGGGAAATGCATTTTAGGCACACAGCACGCACACTGTAGTGTGGGACTCCTCGGCAGCTTGTCGCATCAGTTTTACCCAACACCACTCGCTCCCAAGAACCTACCCACTAAAACCCCCCTTCTTGAGAGGGCGTCGACGACGCCCTCCCACGTATCACGTACGAGGTCTCTGTCGACAGGCTTTCTTCTCAACTTACCACTTGAGTCATACCAGTCCATCGCAGCACGCTTGCGGACCTCCGCTGCCCACCTCACTGCGACCTCCTTATTGGACGGCGCCTTCGTCAGGTCATTTTCACATCTAATGACTCGCTCGCATCTAACTTTCCAGATAAAGTGGGCCGCGATGGGCACCACGATCCTATAGAACCTGTTGAGGACCGGCTTTTTCTCACCCATCATCATCTCCAAGTCGATAGCCGGGGCGCCCAGGACCATACCGTACGTTAGTTTCAGCGGCGTTGCGCCTTTCATCCTCGCCAGGTCCGAGAACATCTTCCAGACCACATCCTGTCCGGGCGCCTCACATTCAGTCAGGACGTGCTCCATCGTTTCCTCGACACCACACACCCCGCAGAGCGCACGGGTTTCATAGCCAGGTATATGAGTCCAGAACGATCCAACCCGGTGCGCATCATGGATCGTTTTCCAGAAGAAATCCCTCACATTTCTAGGCAGGTATCTGCTCCTAACTGCCTTCCAGAGGCTCTCCTCCGTCGGGGCCATGCCCGTAGCCTGGCCCATCGTCTCAATGACCCGATCAACAATCAGCGCTGACCGCTTTCTCTTTTCTTTTGCCAGGACCCTTCGTATACCTTTGTACGCTAGTCTTTGGGTAATGGCACACAGCTTCGCACCGCATCTCAGAAATTGCTTTCTTTGCCAGAGAGTCCGCCGCTTCATTTGCCGCCGAACCGGCATGCCCTTTTATCCATCGCAGCGTTGTGACCGCCGACCTCGCGCGCATCCTGGCCACCACGTCTTGTATCTGATCAGCATTTTTGACATCGATCCAGCCCAAATCTTCCCATCTTGGAAGGTGGATTGTAAGCCCATCCACCACATATCTAGAATCGGTCACAATATGCAGTGGCGCAAAGGGGGGGGGCGCTATCCACCGCAAGGGACACAGCATACATCTCCGCAGCCTGGTTTGTCTGCGGGCCACTTGTTCTTACCGCCAGATTTCTCGGGTCCTCAACCCCATACCACACAGCGCTCCCAGCACACGCAGTCGCCATTCCGTTCTGCATGGCAGCGCCATCGGTATAGACCTCAATCTCCTCTTCGTCGACTTGGTGAGGCCTCGTCAGTCTCCTAACCGGGTTCGTACCAGCCTCGTCACCATTCACGAAGATTCTCATGAGATCTGCAAGGTCTTCATCCTCAGATATCGTCGGGTTGAACGCGATCCTCTCATTTTTACTGGCCGCAACCGCGTTACTCTTAACGCGTCCGCCCGTTAGCGTCAAGCCATCCGGCCTGTTTATCTCCCACGGATTCCATACCGGGTGAAGCTTCTCAGTCATCTTCATTGCCGCCATCGCGCATCGATGAGGGTTATCACACCCATCATTTCGGTCAATCTGGCACAGGGCACACGCGCACGAGGCCTTCTGTCTGTGAGTTCCGTCATCCTCATTGAGTCTTCTCGCCACCACAAGCGCATCCAGAACTGAGCATACGCCGTGGTTTTCCCTTAGGCACTTCGAGGCCAGCGTGTTGGCCACACTTCTACCTCCAGACTTGCCTACATGGTACCACACCGGCATGGCTAGCCGCAGCACCTTTGCCGGCTTCTTGGCGCAGATCTTCAGGCCGTACTTGCCAGCCACCTTTACCATCCTCCGTAGATCCTCCGGCAGCTTGTTATGCCGGCTTAAGCTCACATCCCATGTTTGCAGGAACTTGTTGATCCGGGCCTTCGGCTCAACATTTGAGTCTCCCTGGAGAATCGCTCTCGACATTAGAGCATCCGCCAGGTACACCCACTTGGGTCTGCTAGGTGTCGTGTCGAGGTACTCTTTTAGGCATATAACGTCAATTGCGTCGTTTCTCGCCTTTAGATCAAGCACGTTCAGGCCACCCTCTTCCACAGGTTTGAACATGGTGCTCATAGCAATCCGCGGATGCTTATCGCCCTTCCAAACAAAACTCGTCACCAGCTTCTCCAGCTCCTTCTCAACGCTCTCCGGCATTCCCTGAGCCCTCGCCATGAACTGGGTTCTCCCCGCAATCTCCATGCCCACAATCAATCTTCTCCCATACATAGTTGGGTTCCTCTGTCCCCATTTAACGAACCTCTCTTTCACAGCCGCAACAATAGTTCTCCACGGCTTTTCGTGGTCAGGGTTGTTGCCAATCCACGCACCGAGCGCTCTGAAGGAGGTACCGTCTTGGGCAACTCTCGCACCCTCTGGGATCGTTCGTACCAGGTGGGAGTCATCCGTTCCTGTTATCATTCGATCTCTGAACTGTTTAGACCCGACCGGCAGGTACTCCGTTTTAGCCGTGTTAAACCTCGCCCTCGACGCTCGGCACCATTTTTCCAAGACCGCGTCGAGGACCGTATAGTCGTCATGCCTACTCAGATAGATTGTGGTGTCGTCCGCGAAGAGAGTAGCGATGAGTCTCTCCTGCACCCCTGGTATTCGTATGCCTCTTAGCGACGAGGCCCTCAGCGCATGTGCAAGAGGCTCAATCGCCATATCAAAGAGGAGGCACGACATGGGGTCGCCCTGTCGGACTCCTCTTGTGATTTTGAAGCGCGCGCTCGCCACCCCGTTTATGTATACAAGGCTCTCCGCAGTAGCATACAGTTGTTTAACTGTGCGTATGAAGTACGCCGGGAACCCCATCCTTTCCAAAACAAACCATAGGTAAGCATGATCAATCCGATCATAGGCCTTTTCTTGGTCCAAGGCCACTATGACCCCATTTACCTCTTCAGCCTCTGCGTACTCAACCATGGTCCTCATCAACTTAATATGGTCAAAGATCTTCCTCCCCGGGACGAAACCCGCTTGATCCGGGTGGATTATATTCGCCGCAACCCTCGCCACACGCTTTGCCAGGGTTCGTGTCATCGCCTTGTAGTCAGTGTTCAGGATCGTGATCGGTCTGTAGTTCACTACATGCCGTCGATCCTTTTTTAACTTATAAATAGGGCAGATCCATCCATCGAGAAAACCCGAGCCCGTTTGCGCGCCATGAGCCGCAACATCTTTGAAGACCTCCGTCAGGAAGGCGGCTACGTCAAAGCTACGGGCAGCATCATCCGCACGGTCGTGCATTGCCAGGTACGTCTTCCAAAGCTCCGCCGGGATCCCATCCATCCCAGCAACCTTTCCCGTGGCGAGTTCTCTCACTGCCATCTCCACTTCATCTCTGGCGAACTCATTACCCATACGCTCCACCTCTGGCTCTTCCAGCCGTACATCAAACCCTTCGAGTGCATTCTCGATCCATACTTTATGGTCATCAGCCCTAGTGTCGAGCTCATGATCCCTCTGAAGGGAATTGTAGTGAGTCGCTGCGATCTCAGCCATCGCATCCGATCTGGTTGTGTATACAGGTTCCGTCACGTCGCCCGCTCCACTTCTCGTGTCCTGCAATTCATGTATGACCGTGCTAGGCAGGGGAGTCACGTTTAGGCGTGTCCAATACTTACATATAGTCTCACCTTGGACCCAATTTCTACCCGCTACGGCTGAGCGTTTTGCCCCAAAACTCTGGATCGCTAGATCCGCAATTTTATCCTGGAGAATAGCCGCATGGGTTACTTCGTCATTTGACGGGTCACCCTCTTTGTTCACGGTCGTCGCCAGGTCCTTCTGCATGGCCGCCATCCGGCGCTTGAGCTCAGGGACCTCTCTCTTTGCAATAGCGCGGGCCTCCCTCACAAGGCGCTCCTTTAGCCTCGTGTGGATCGTCTGAGGGTTTGTCTTCTGCGTGCGGGGGCCCATCGCCAACAGATCGGACTGGGCTGTCAGGCCCGCATCCAGCATCTCGGCACGGAACTTATCGCTGGCCAACACCGACGCCGGAATCATCCAACGACCCCTCCCCATGTGCGGGGCATCATAGTTAACTATCTCAGCCATCATTAGGAGGTGGTCAGTGGGGACACCCGGGGGCTCCGTCCTCCACTCATGCGCCAGGTCAGTCAGCTCTCTTTTAATATAGATGCGGTCAATTCTAGACTGGCTTCCGGATCCCCCTTGGAGGAAAGTGAAACACTTTGTCTCCGGCTCCTCATTTCGGAGCCCGTCAGCCATTCTCAAGCTTGCCATCAAGTCCCCTAGGGCATTCACAGGGGCCGTAGGGTCAGAGCGCGGCGGGAAACGGTCTATCGGGGCTTCCACCACATTAAAGTCACCCAGCACTATGTCCGGCTTCGGGCCTCTCTGGCCCTCCAAATCCACCTTTAGTCCCTTCCAGAACTCCGCATTCGCGGCAGGTTCATTGGGTGCGTAGACTGTTAGCAACCTCAACCATCTTCCCTTTGTCCAGTGAACATCCAAAGCCAGTGCGCGCCCAGGTCGAATCTCGCGGGCGACCGCATCCTCGGCTGCTATGAGTCTCTTGTTTACAGCAAAGGCAACGCCACGCGCGCCGACAGCGTTTTCCGGGTCCGCGCTAGCCCATACCACCATCGTCGCCTCAAAAAGCGCATTAATACCCACCACATCTTCCTGCGTGAGGTGAGCTTCTTGGACCGCAAGGATAGCTATCTTCTGGTCCCGGATGATCTGGTTGACCGTGAGCCACTTGTCAGGAACACCCGCCCTTCGCACGCCAGCTCCCTTAATGTTGAGCGTCGCGATCTTGATTCTGGCACGCGATTTGTCTTTCTTCTTCTGTCTTCGGGGCCTATCGCCCATTTCCCCAGAGCCACTTCGTCGTACATCGTTCACTACGTCCCCAGTGCTACCGTTCTCACACGGGAGATCTGCAGGAACTCGTTGAGCACCGGCACTCGAATCCCCTCCCTCCCCTGCGAAGCGCAAGAGTCCATAGCCAGTGTTTTCGTCCGTAGGTGAAGTATGATGTGTTGATTGTGTATTCGCAGCTGCACTGTCGGTCGGGGCACAGCCATTCCCCCAACCCGTGGTACCATTCCTTGTACCAGAGGCGGTGTCGTCGAGGCCACAATGAGCAGTCACAGTTGCCAAGACTTTTGCTTGCGCACGGTCCACCGACGCCTGAATAGGCCGACCTTATTTCGCACGTAGGGCACTTACCTGCACTCGAGAGCCAGTAAATTCAGTGCTCTACGGACCTCCGTTACTCAGGATACGTCAGGGTTTACTGCTTCGCCCTGTCGCCTCCTGCGGATTGCGTGATTCCAGCATGTCAAGCTGGCGCGTCCATCACCGGTTGTCGATTGCCATCGTCGTCGCTCTTTTCGAGTCCTTCACCACCATCACATTGCAACCACATCAAACTACATCAAGGCAGGGAGTCCACTCCTATCACTATGATACACGAGCGACATCCTCACGTACAGGAGACCAGGCCACCAGTCGCCTTTGTCACCGCTTGCGCACGCCCAGTCATTACACATGGAGTTCTCTAGAAACGCCTCCTACCCTTTCCAGCACCCGGGCCATCCCGAGACCTGGGTTCGTGTCCGTCACGGCCCTCCCTCCTGCGCCCGGGAGTCCTCGTTGCTGTCCTCTCACTCCTCCTCTGTCTCGGGGCTCCATTTTCGTCCCATCTCGGAGGACCACCACCACCTCGGGGGGTGCCACGTCCACCGCGACCACGGCTCGTGCCCGCTCCCCTTCCAGCCCCATGCGCCGGGGCAGGAGCATTTTCGCGTCTCCTCCGCTCACCAAAGACACCGTCACCCTGCTCTGGCCCGTTCCATCCCGCGATCCGGGGGAACCGGCACAAGTGCATTGGGTGGCTAACGCTTCCACATCCACCACACGGCGTGATGTGGCGAACCCGTCCAGTCCCGTTCGCGTAGCTCCGGTAACGTCTGGAGCGGAGGTCATCGATCCATCTCCGCCACTCCCGTGGGTCCCTTGTCCGGGAGCGCATATAGACATTTGTTACATAGTTTCCGTTTCCCAACTGCATGGTGTCGAGGCGGAGCGTGCCGAGAATAGCGTCCACAGCATCAGGAGTCGACCATCCCGCGAACTCCGGGTTTGCATCCGTCATTTGGCCAATCCATTCCCGCATGCTCGGGCCGTCGAGAGCTCTCATGAGGGCCGCCCTGATGTTCTTCTCGTTGTCGGTGAGGAAACCCTCCAACATGAACAGCCATGTCGGGATCCTGGCCGCCCTCGGCGACACAAAGAAGGATATGGCAGCAAACGACCAGGCTGACCTTTCCAGTGCTCTCGCTACACCCCTCGGGGAGAGTCCCCGTACCGCCCACAGGGTGGGAAGGTCACGAGCACGCGCGCGGTGGTCCTCCGGCTCCGGGGGGACGACGTCAAACCCAGTTTCCCCCGTGATGCTCTCGAAAGCCCAGGAGAGTGCGTCGGAGATCCTGCGGTTATACGCATCATCTTCCGAATACCTGTAATTGAAGATTTCGAGGAACACGCTTGTCTTCGGCCTGTCGGTCCACATCTCACGGACCCAGTCGTCAGCCATCCCGCTGAACGCCGACTCCGGGTCGTCGTAATGAATCACAGGGAAGCCGTCGCGCGGGACGTCAGTGGGCTCGTCGCGCGCCATCATCCGTTCGTCGCGGAGCGCAGAGGGCAGGATCTCGCCATCCTCTTGCATCCACTGGCTCGTGTCCAGCACCTCATCCTCATCCTCCATGTCCTGGTCCTCCCGATCCTCATCAGCTGGAGCCGGGGTCCCTTCACGGTTTGTTTCCTCATCCTCCCACCCCCTCCCGCGCCGCCCGTAGTCCGTCAAGAGGCCAGGACCGTCCGTTTGCACGCTCAGATAGCGCTGATCCCGTTCCTGGGGGGGGTGCGCTCGCCATGCAAGCGGCGACAGAGGTAACTGGGTCCTGGGGCGACGGTCCGCCATGTGCTGGGCCGCTCTCGTATTCGGCGCCGGGTAGTAGGAGTCAGTCCAGTCCTGGTCACGACGTCCATATCCAGGGTGCTCCGCCATCGGACTGCCACTTTCGCTCTGTCTCCCGGACCATCCTCCCTCACCTTCACCACCATATTCAGGGCACCGTCGGTTCTGCGAGGAGGAGTCATCCCGCATCTCCCGATCAGATGCTGCCCGGGCTTGAGAGCGTCTGTCGTTTGCGCTACTCGCTCCCGACGGTCCCGCACCCTCCGTTTGCAGCTGGTACGCAGCACCTGGCTGTCGCGACCTGTCGACCAACGCTTGCCGAAGACTGCGTTGCCGGGCCTCGAGGAGGTCAGCATCAGCCCAACCGTCCTCCCGCTCGTCCTCGTTCTGGCGGGTCTCCGTGTAGTAGTCCTGCGCCCGTTCCTGGTTCGATGCTCGCCCTTTGCCCTTGTCAGCATGCGGCCGTTCTTCGGCAGGGGACAGGGAAGGTTCGCAGTCGCGCATCACCTCGTCGCCATCCACCTGCTGCAGAGTGATGTCCTCATGCGCGTTTTGGTATCCAGCGCTCCGTCCAGCAGGCCGAGCAGGCGCCGCAGGAGAGTGCCGGCGCAGGGCCGCACCATGGACCCGACTTCCCAGGCTGTTCGGGGAGACCAGAGGGGCAGGGACGTCCGCATCAGTGTAGTTAGAGTGAGTCCCTGGGATGACGTAGCGTCCGTTAGGCGTAGGTACACTAGGGCAGGACGGGGTCGACATCGCTACAGGACAGAAACTCTGAGCTACTCCATTATCCCATGCTCTATCCCTGCTTGGGCGTTGCACGCTCGCCCACGGGTTACCATCGTCGGATCTCAGCCCAGTTTTCTCTTTTCCATCGGACGATGCGTTCGCGGAATCGGATTGTCTCTGGCGACGGAGACCGCGCTGAACGTCTTCGGGGTTTGGGGAGCCCATCCAGAATCTCTTTTGGGCTGTCCGGGACTCATTGACAGGGGCAGGAGCACGAGGCGGCTCACCATTATAGAACGCGCGATAGTCGTCGCCCATCCTCTGCGCTCCCTCGCCCTGCCTTCTTTCCTCTGCATGCCCAAAGCGATAGTTGGACGCAATCGGGGTACGGCTTCCCTCACGCCCGCGGGGCTGGTTTTGAATTGCGTGGTTCCGGTAGTGCGGCGGGTCCGTGAAGAGGGGCGGGGTACTGAAGAACGCGAAATAATCGGTGGCATCATCTGCGTGCCGCTCGCGGTCTCTGGTGAGGATGTTGAACTCGTCGTAAGGCACGTGTGCGCGGTCACGCTCGTCCACCGCCACCGCCGATCCATGGCCAGCAAGAACCATGCCAGGGTTCTGGCGCAGGGCAGAGTCCTCCAGAGCGCCCTGGAGAGCGTGATCCGTGGCCGAGCGCGTGGCAACAGGGTCATCCGTACCCAGGGCCGCGTCATGCACGACGGCCCGAGCGTCCGAGGGCGGAGTGGCCGTGCCCGACCAGTCCAGATCGAAGCTCAATGGGGACGAGCTCGGGGCACCCTCAACGGTTGGGGAGGCTCCCCAGGACGATATGGTGGACACAGAGGAGGCGTCAGGGAGACGGGAGGGGGTCGCAGCAGTGGCGGGACGCGGCTTTTCGCAAAGTGTACATTAGCCACACACAGGTCGCGCCACATCGGCGAACATACCTGGGGTTGCGCGATCATAGCCGGAGCCTCTCCTTTATGCTCGTTGCGCTGGCCAGCAGCGGGGTGGCTCTTGTCCGGGCTGGCCACTTCTTCCGTCCCAAGGGGCGATGCAGGGGGGCGGCGCGCCTGCGTGAGCGGCGGCGCCGGGGACAACTGGTCAAAGGTGTCGTTGACGACGAAGGGAGTGAGCGAGCGGGCGCTAGCATCACCAGCAGTGTCGGCGTGGTTGGCCAGCGCGTCACCACCATTTTGGGGAGCCGGCGACGGTGTCGCATAGGCCAGGATACGTGATCCACGAGGGGTCCTCGGGTCGACAAGAGTCGCCTGAGAGTCGTTTTGGGGGGCGATGTGCTGCATGTTGCTAGGGCGGGCAGGAGCAGAGCGTATGGACGACGGCAGGGCGTGCGCTGGCAGGGCAGAGCAGGGGTAAGGGAGAGCAGAAAATTCAGTACATACATCTTATGCATGCGCGGCCTTCGCCAGTCCCTTCTATTCCTCGCCAGCTCTCCTCCAATCGCAGGGGAACCAGAGTCCCGCGCTGTCATCGAGATGTCGCGCCAAAGTCGCAGCATGCAGTAGGCAGGTCGCGTGGTCAGGGAGGAGAGGAAAGAAAAAGCCCAGGCAGTGTGCAGGATCCAGGAGAAGAGACGTTACTGCCCGGGTAGAAAGGCGCCAGCGTCGTTCGGCCGTTGTGGCATCGGCAAGCAGAGGGTTCGCAGAGCACGCGTTGTCTGCAGGTCAGCGCTCCGGCCTTCCTGTTTGGGACGTACGCTGCCACATGGCACTCTCTTCAGCATACCCCAGTGCCTCTCCACTCAGGGATCGGTCATCATGGTCTCGCACTTCCTTTTAGCAGTGGGCGGATTCTTGCGGCCACCACACCAGGCACAGTCCGCTGTCGATCTCTACAAAGGTGCGCAAAGTTTGTGCTCAGGATTGACAGCTAGATTCCCACACGTCTCTTTAGCGTACACTCTGTACCTAGGCACTCTGAAGCTACCATCGATGGCCGGACGCACGCGAGGGGGCCTAGAGCTCCTTCCACTCCTTCTGCAGCCAGTTCCATCTTCTCCCGCCGTCCCGCCTTCCGCCCAAACAGCTCCGCCGAGTATGGGAACTCGATTTCCACTTCCTCCACCACATTTCCACAGCACAGGTTCTGCACTTTCATCCGTCCCACTCCAACCTCAATCCTCTGTATCTCCCGTACACGCCCAACAACGTGTGGGTCGTATGTGTCAAGCTCTTCGAGAGGTACTTCAGGTGCGAGGTATGCGATCGGCGAGACCGCCAGGATTTTGACTATCCCTCCTTCCACCACAGGCCCATCTGGCTTCACAACCAGAGTGTACCTGTGCGTCTGGATCCTCCCTCTCGGTCCAGCATGAACAGCACTTGCACCCGTCCATCTTGCGATGAGGAGGAGGTGGCGAGGGCGTAATGGCGGTGGGATACAGATTGTGGATGGGTTGGGGCCCGATCGTCCCACGGGTTGCTTTCTAGAGCTCATCAGGGAGGCTTGGGGTCTCGTGGAGGTGGATTGAGAGCAGGCAGACACGGCGAGATGGGATGCTCTTTGCGCAGGATATATAGTCAGATTGCTGAGCGTTAGAAATGAGTTTCTGGGACGTCGGCTGCCTGTTTCCTCCAAGCGCGGTCACTTGTGCCATGCATGAGGCGAATACTGATCCTTGTGGTCTTCACTCTACCTGCTAAGTCTTCCAAAAAAGCAGGACGTACCGGCGAGGCGTCCCCAGCCCAGGCAGGTTGTCGTCAGCGAGCAAGAGTCACGTGGTTTCCCCATATCAGTGATACTCGCATAGGGGTATCGTGGTTCAGTACTCAGTCGTACACTGGCCCCCCCAGCTACAGGGCACAGGAGCAGACTTAGAGCCTAGCTTGACCCTCTCTCGCTCACTTGCATTTCGCTCTTCCACCCATGCAGACACATATCACACGAGAGCGCGAGATCCACGTGGAGTCACAGGCGCCAGGTCCCAGGCACCTCGGCGATCCTGGAGCGCCGAAATAGCGGTCCCGCCAAGACTTGCCAGCGGGGGCCCACGGGTGTCCGCTACATTCGCGCAGAGACCCCACCCATGCTAGGCTCGCGCAAGAGGAGATAGCCCAGGTGGATAGGGCGAGGCATCACAGCAGGGCTCTCCCTCTAGGGGCTCCCTAGTCCAGCAGGCTAGACAACGCGCAAGGCGTTCGGTCATCAGTGACCAGGCCACATCGGCCACGCTCTCTCTTCTCGTTACGAGGGGCACGCTGCAGGCAGCGAAGGGCACAGGGCCACAGGTCGCACATAGCATAGCATGACACTGCTAGCTCGTGTATTCGAACATCTAGAAGCTACATATGTTCCACGATATGGCCGCTCCGAGAGGCCAGGGATCGTGGGAAAAACACCATGGTGGTGGTGTAAGGAAGAGGAGCCCCCTGATTTGCTCTTTCCCCAACTTTCCCAACAAGTTCCGAAAGCCCGGGGCGACACATCGACAACGTTTCTCGTTCGCTCAGTACTCACCTGCCTAATACCAAATACTACTGGTGAGTGTTCTTTCCGTGAAGGAACGGCCGGCGAAGTGATAAGTCTGGACCTCTCAGTGCCAGCGGCCGGCGAGCACAGCACAGCGTCCGGGTCCGAGCCTTGGCACGCACAACACGGAGGATAGTTGAACCGTGTATTAACCACACTTCCTCCACGGCCGGAAACATGTCTACGCCGGCAGAGTGCACCTCCTCGTTTGCGGGAGGACAGCCCAAGCGGAAGAAGAACCAGAGAGCCTGTGATCTGTGCAGGAGAAAGAAAAGTACGTCCGTTCGATTCCCTTTTGACACGGTCCCTCTTGCCATGCGGGACTGATGATGGGCCAAACAATCGCCAGTTCGTTGTAAGTGAACCAGAGTTTGTCGCGTTTCGCAATCATCGAGCGACCTCCTATGTTAGGTGATGGCGGCGAGATGCCCAACCACCGTTGCTCGAGATGTGTGGACCAGGGTATTGAATGCACTTACGAGGTTGTCAATGTGCGTCAGGCGATCCCCGGGCTCCTTATCATCACTCATTCCCTTGTAGACTCGCCCACCCAGCAAGAGGTAAGTTGAATAGTTGATATCGCAGTTTCCTTTCGCAGCAAGCTCATGAATATCGGCGTGCTGATAGTTATGTCCAAATTCTTGAAGACCGCCTTCAGAATATGGAGAAGGTGGTTGGTCAGGTGCGCACGTCAAGTATAGAGATTTAGTTCGTACTAACCAGTGGTTCCTGCCGTGAAGTTGCATCCCAACGTCAACGTCAACAATCCGCAAGTCTTCGACAGCGTACTGGACGCCGGTCAGCTGCCGATCACCAATGATAACCTTCCACCTAATACCACACGGCACTCATCCATATCCGCCCATAATGCTTACGCCATCTCTCCACCTCCGCCAGACTCGCCCCTGATAGACTCGGATGAACTTGAACCTAGCGATGATGAAGAGGAAGCTCGTCGGATCATCCTGGAGAACTTGCAGCAAGTCCCCGTCCTCACCCACCCTTTGCAAGCACGACGGTATCAGGGGAAGTCTAGCAGCCTCTTGTTCCTGCAAACCGTCATAGACACGAAACAGAGATACGTCGGGATGGAGCGGTCAATGAGTGCAGAGCCTAGTACACTCAGGGACCATATCATGGGATCGCCGAGACGAGCCGAAACCGGGCCAGTGAGTGTTTGCCCAGTTCACCGGGTTCCGTCGACTGACTCTGTCATTGGTCTTTGGCGTCTTGGCAAACAGACGAGTGCGGTGACGCCCACTCCGTCACCGTATCGCGATTGGCCTCCTCCGGATCTCATGGAGCAACTAGTCGATGCGTTCTTTACGCAGTACAACCGCTTTGTACCGATCTTGCACAGGTCGACCCTCGAGCAAGGGATCAAGGACGAATTGCACCTGCGTGATCGAGGCTTCGGCGCTGTCGTATTGCTCGTGTGTGCGAACGGAAGTCGGGTGGTCGACGATTCGCGCGTATTGACGGACGACGGCCGGGTCGCCGGATGGAGATGGTTCGAGCAGGTCGAAACTGCGCGATGGTCATACTTGGAGAGGCCACGTCTGGAGGATTTGCAGACATGTGTGGTACGTCTTCCGGTGCGATGTCGTGCTAGACGTCCGACTGATTGTGTATTCTGCAGCTCATATCGATATATTTATGGGGCACGCATGTGCCTCAGGGGATTTGGACCGTCATCGGACTGGGCCTCCGCATGGCACAGGATATGGGTGCTCATCGCAAGAAGATGTACAACACGAGGCCTACGGTGGAGGATGAATTGATGAAGAGGGCCTTTTGGTAGGGCATCTCGTTTAGCAGCATGTAAATTGATGACACTCACCTCTACATGGCCTCAGGGCTTTGATCATCTTCGACAGTATCTGTAGCTTTGGTCTTGGGCGGCCGTGTGCGATACATGATGAGGAGTACGTCGTGGTCCTGTCTTCGCACTTCTTTATACACTGATGTGGGGTCAAGCTTCGACGTAGAGCCTCTCTTGGAGGTTGACGATGAATACTGGATCAACAGCGACCCAGAACAAGCGTTCAAGCAGCCTGAGGGGAGGCCGTCATATGTCTCGTTCGCGAATTGCCTGATCAGGCTCCTCAAGATCCTAGCTTTTGCCTCCCGCACAATCGTGAGTCTCCTCCGTGCGAGTGCCTCTGCGTTCATCATCTGATCTTAGTGCACGTAGTATTCCATCAACAAGTCAAAGGCGATCCTCGGCATGATTGGTCCTGAATGGGAGCAGAAGATCGTGGCCGAGCTAGACTCCGCGCTCAACAAGTGGGTCGACATGGTACCTCCTCATCGTTAGTGCCCGATCATGATTCCTAGCCGTGCATCTGAGGACTCATCCGTCTCTGCAGTCCAGTGGGATCCAAATCGAGAGGACCATGTGTTCCTGAACCAATCGGCCACACTGTATGCGCATTACTACCTCCTGCAGATATGCATACATCGACCGTTCATCCCGTCTCCCCGCAAACCTTCTCGGCTCACCTTCCCTTCTCTCGCGATATGCACAAACGCCGCACGGTCATGCACGCATGTCCTCGATACACTGACGCAGAGGACGAGCACCCCACTCTTGTTCAAACTAATAACTCGCGTAAGTTGTTAAGTTGTAACTCGTAGTACCTAGAATCGAGTTGACTCACTCTACTGCAGATGCCACTTTTCACTGCCGGCCTTGTTCTATTGCTGAACGTGTGGGGAGGTAGAAGGTCTGGCGTGTCAAATCAGTCCGCGATGGCGGATGTCCACAAGTGCATGAACATGCTAAAGCTGTCTGAACAACAGTACGTCTACCCAATTTCTAGCGTGCGCTCGGGCTGATCATCACTGTGTAGTACACATTACGCGCGTAGATTATGGTGCGTCTGTTTCTCTCCCAGTAATTCGAGTCTTCACTGATCACTTACACAGGGACATACTCAACGGGCTTATCTCCATGGGGGAGTTATCATCTCCTGAAGCATCGAAAGCCTTCGGTGCTGGACAACAGGATGTCGACAGCCCCGCCCAAGACACCACACTAGCCTCCCCTCTGGATCCGAAGTCGCTCTCCGGACAGGCACAAGCTGACGAGCCTCTGCTCTCGCGGCTCTACAGCTTCTCGGCGCCTGCGAGTACTACCGAAGCCACACAACCATATGCGGACTATGCCAGCCGCAACATGTTCGCCGATCCGTCCTTCTCTCTTCCAGTCCATACCGAAGAGCTTGGCAGATTGCCCTTCCATCACGGCTTCAGCTCTTTCCTCCTTCCCCAGCAACAGAGTTCGCAGTCCCTAGACCTCTTTGGAGATTTACAGTCAGCGGCAGGACCCAGCACGCTTCCGCAAACAGAGTCGCTGCAGGGTGCCCCTATCGACACAGCCGGCTTCGACGTGAACACTTCGGGGTTCCCAACGCGAGCGGCGGACTTGAGCGCGCTGTTGTCAGCTCTGTCTGCACCTTCGCCCTCGAGCGCACAAGAGTCGCAGTACCCGCCTCAGCAAGCAGACGGTGCTCCCTATCAAATGTCAATGAGCGGGGACATGGACGTGGACATGACATCGGCGGAGAACATAGCCTTCGCGGATAGCATGCTGGAGATGTGGTCCACTGCTCCGACTTCGTTCGAGTAAGCCCAGGTGTACCGTGTTCCATGTTGAGTACGCTACTGACGGCCACGTTTGCAGATTGGACGACTGGGGATCGTATCTCGCGAATATGACGGGCGTGGACCCAAACAGCCCGTTCGATCCTCCCAGGTCGCCTCCCACCTAGGCCATACAGAAGGACAGCGACGGACACTCCCCACTCATCAACCCAGCTCACTTACTATAAATACGAGCGATGTGATAGCATGATCAAGGCCGGAATACATTACTCTACATTGATACACTAGGCAGGATCGAGACGAGGAAGCATGAGCATGGGGAGACTCGCAGATATCGACGGACTAGTCGGACAGCGCCATCCACTTCACTCTAGTACTCGGGACGGGTCGTATCTCCTTCCGGTAAGGGACCCATCATCTGAAGATACGTGTCCCAATCGAAACCTCCCCTAGACGACATGTCAGGTCATGTCTTTCTGAACTCTTGTGAGAGGACCTTACCTAGGACTCGCAGGGTTTTGAACAGGAGGGACTTCCCATGGAGTATCTCCTGCAAGCTCTCCTGCTAGCCATGACGAGAAATCAACTTCGGGGTTAGTCGGTACCCCGTCCGGCATTGAGGGGACCTGAGGTTGATACAGAGGGTCCGGTTGCGGATATGTGCCCGAGGACGCGCCATCGGGATCCTGCAGACACTCCACGAGTGTCTCAAGCAGGCTGTCTCCACACGACATGGCGAAGTCCATCATGCCATCCGGTCCGCGGACGCTCAGACTCTCATGGAGAGCGGTAGACGTCGATGCTGGGACGAACTCAGTGGGAGCGGGTGTCGCAGTCCCTCGATAGCTCGATGGTAGGAACACGGACGGTACTTCCTCAGTGGACAGCGGCGAATCGTCTTCAGAGATCGTGGCCGTCGGCAAGAGTGGGTCCTTCTGAGGCGAGTCGTAGAAGGCTGACATGTCCCCGACAACGGGCGTCGCTGTGCTGCTCGATGCAGTCGCGAACGGGGAAGCGGTCGATTCCGGGGTCGCCTTCGAGTTGGAGTTACGCTTGTTGATCGTGCAGAGGAGATCCGCGAACTGTTCTTCTTCTGCTTGAGGATCTCCGGTCAGCGAGAGGCGCAAGCTCTCCATAGCGGCGAGGACGAGGTCGCCGAGGTCCGAGGGCGCTCTCCTGCCCGTAGAATCCGAGGTCGGCTTCGAAGGCGTGAACGTCATCAGTGCGGTGAGCACCGCCCTAGGCGTACGGGATGAGCTATTGCAACTATGATTGAAACCTCACACACCTGATTTTGCGGGCACCTTGATTGCTAGGTGCAGAGTCAGCGCGTCCCGAGGAAAAGAGGGCTAGCGTACTTACGTAACCTCGAGCTCCTTCATGACATTGACGCACTTCCGGACGTCCGCAACGAGCGCTTCAGCTTCTCTCGCCGAGGGTTTACCGCCCCACAAATTCATCAGTAGCACGACGGCCGTGGTGAACAGTACGATGTGCAGCGGAGCGAGGGCACAATGTGAGATACCGGTGCGCTTCCACTGAACCTCGATGACCTCCATGCACGCACGTGCGGCGCTGACGCATATCGTCAGGGAGGGCAGCTGATGGGTAGGAGCAGTGCGACGCGGAGAGGGTATGAACTGTCGATGGATGTATATCTGGATCTGGTAGAAGTTAATGTAGAGGAATGCTGATTGCTTGAAGAACGTCGGGTCCTCGCTGGGCGGATTCCAGCGCACTGTCCGATAATCGTCTCGTCAGTGGCGCCGACAAGCGGAAGGGTGAGATACTTGCGATGTGCCGGGACGCTGCCTCGCCACTTGTTCAAAGCGGAGTCGATCTCAGCCACGATGTTCTGTTTCCACTCTGCGCCGACGAACCCGAGGAGGAGCTTGGATTTGTTGATCGTGTACTGATGAAAAGTCTGTGATAAGACCTCGATTAACTAGACGACGGGGACTTACTATCGTGCGTGACGCGAACGCAAGTATCATGAGCAGACGAATGAAACTGTTGGCAAATGCGATCTTGGACGGTTTGCCTGCAGGCTGCTTGAAGGACAAAGCTGGATCAGGGTTGAACCAATATTCATCATCGCACTCCGTCATGGGATCGAGGTCAAAGCTGTAGGCATTGAAACGAATCAGCATGCACCCTCAAGCACTCAGAAATGACCTACTCCTCGTCATGGATCGCGCACGGCCGACCGAGAGCAAAGCTAGCCATTCTGTCCATTGTAACCAGCACCCTATATCGGCGCTCAGATGTTAGTAGATCATCGCAGCACTCGCAGCAGGTGCATCTACCAGAATGCGCGTTTCCACTGCTCCTGTTCAACCATGGGGATCGTGCTGTACGTCTTCTTCCGGTGTGCACCGGCATCCACGGCCATGCGGATACCTAAAGTCAACATCATCCAGTTGCTTTGGGGTGTATGGGTGCTGGTCATGTACGCGGCCATAAGCTGCATAGTGCGTTCGTCACGCGTCGTTTTTCGATTGAAGAGTAGATGGTACGAACCGCGCATGCTTGTAGATCGTGTAGTTTCGGCCGCGTCAGGAGAGACCATTGTTCGTGACCAACCAGATCAAACCACTCCCATCCCGCAGAAGACCCTACCTCGGGTGTCCGTATCCGAGGATCCTCCGTCCAAATGCACCCGATGGCGCAGACGACGAGGACGATAGTGCCGAAGCTCCTGTCACGGAAGTGTAATCCTCGCTGAAGGTCATGCTCGAACGTAGGCCTGTGCAGGAGTGGCAAGTAGATGTTGAGGTGCTCGAAATACGCGTCGATGAGTCGAACCATCAAGTCAGGTTCGGGAAAGTCCTTGTGCGGCACCGTATCCAGGCCGTCGATGATAATCTGCAAGTCGAATATCACTTAGTGTCAGCGCAGCTCGCAAGTGATCCGACGCAGTGCACCCACCGGCAGCTCGAACGGCTTGGGGACCATGCACGGTCGTTTCTGATACTTCGGGGGAAAACCCCTCTTCCCCGCGGTATCGCCTTTCTTGAAGTCCAGCAGGGTGAGGATCAAGTCCTTGTTGCTCGACTTCCCGTGGTATCCCATCGCGTTCCCCAGGCTGATCTCCGCCTCGTCCTCGCTCGACTCCAGTTCATCCGAGTCATGGTCAGTAAGCTTGTGAAGCGACGGTGGATATAACGGAATTGCGGCGGGACCAGAGGGTGAGGGCAAACTGAACACGGCCATCGCGCCTACTGGGACATCGCCCGAGGCTGGTCGCGGATCGCCATCTGAGGAATCGCTCTCCGGATGCTCTGTTGTCTGAGCGTTTGAATATAACTACGATCTACGCTCAGAAACGTTCGTCATGGGGCGTTACATCAACCTTACTTTCTTGACAAGACCCTCCATGCGCTTCAGCCGATCTTCAAGGGCTTCCACATACCTGCAGAGTATATGAGAGGCGCGATAATGATGCGACCGAATAATAACCTACCTCTTCGTCGGACGACCTGACGTCTGAAGTGGTTCTCAGTCAGACCCTCGGGACAAGCGTTGATAAATCGGACAGACCTTCACAACCGGATTGTACTGGCATTCTATCCCAGCGGCAGTGCATCTAGAGCACCGGTTACCTGGCGCGACCGAGGCGTCACCTGGGGACAGGTTTCAGTACCTTCACAGATAGGTCTTTAGGTTGCGACGTCCGGACGACTGTCATGCTCTGACGGCTGTTTGATGGCTCTTATCCATCATAGCCGTACGCGTGACAGTTTATAGCTCGTCGGAGCCAGTGTGGTCATGGAGAGGCTCGATAGGAGAACCGGCGTGTCCGACTGTGGCACCCGCACTTTCTGCATGGCAGCCTGTCAGACACGTCCTCCGACGCAGAACGTGGCATCTAATTGTGACCATACATCGTCACTGGGGTTACTCACAGCACACTGCAAGAGGTCTTCAGCGCTCTACACCGAAAAGATGACGTGAATTGTGACCCACCTTTCCTGCGTCTACACAGGTCGCACGCCCGGGAGTGTTTCATTCTTCTTCGCGGTATGGAGTCTTCATCTTCTCCTGACATTGTGGTTTATGGGGTGGATATGGGGTTGATGAGATGGTGGTTCGTAACAAGAGGGAGATTATGGTTCAATTGGATTCCCGGATTGCGTGTATCTTCGGGATCTCAGATGTAAGGCTGTGCTCACGCGCTCGGGCATAGCCGGCGTCAGCAAAGTCTCACCGCCTTCACCGCCACCCTCCTGCCAGGTGCGTGCCAAAGTTCTTCCCTGGCCCACATTAACAGATTCTTGCAACATCCTTGTCGTACAACGCCCAAGTTCTCACAGTCTGTGGTTTAATCCGCCTTCAGGTCAGTACTTTAGTGCCGTGCCAACATCCCGAGCCAGTCATCACCCGCACTGGCACACTATGCATACTACTTACGTTTGCACCTTAGTCTAGTGGCAGCACGACAGAGTGTTTTGGGGCCTCGAGCATACTAGCCTCGCTGAGCTCTACTTTTTCCAGATAAAGGAGCTTGTGTCAATGCCAGTGGCCGCCGATGAGAGCAACCCTAGAATGATCAAGAGGCCGAAGCATTCTAGGGCTTGCTCCTTGTGCAGACGGAAGAAGAGTAAGTACTTATTCCTCTCATATCAACTGTGCCCATCCGTTGACGAATACAATAGTTCGGTGTAAGCAGGCCCGTTAGCTTCATACATGCAGTTCAAGCTAACTCGAGCATAAGGCGATGCCTCCGAGAAACCCGACTTGCGATGCTCGAAGTGCGCCATGTACGGGGCTGAATGCCACTATGAGCACAATGCGGACGTGAGCTGTACAGTCACTGCATCGCCGCTTGCAACGGGCTGATGATGGTCAAGCGTCCTCCCAACCACACTGACGCAAATCAGCTCAACACACGCGAAGGTCGCGCATCTGACTGCAGCTACGCTGAGATGCTTGAAACGCGAATCCGGGCAATGGAGGATGTGCTGAGAACGGTAAAAGCTCAATCTACTCACATCCTGTTATCAAATGCACACATCGCCGCTTCTTCTAGCTGCGTTCGGGGAAAGCTACGAACGGACTCGAAGAAGGCTCGGCAGCACCGTCGCTCGTTGCAACGACTACCCGCAGAGCTCCATACCTACTTGACGTCCCGGCCCTTCCTTCGTACTCTGTCATCAGTCCCCCAAGGCTCAGTACCCTGAACTCAGGTCATATTAATGCCCCTGATTCAAGTGACGACGAGGAAGGCGAGGGACCTTGGGCGGCAGTCGTCGATGGTGGCAGGTATCACGGAAAGTCCAGCAGCGATTTCTTGGTCCGCACACTCGCAGGGTTCAAAGCCGATACGGTCAACTATCCATTGACATGGAGTGGGTCATAGCACGCCTCGGGACAGCATGAATACAGTGCGTTACCCTTGAGTAATACCGGGTATTGATGCGTCTAACACATCCGAGCCGCCGTCCCGGGATGTCATCTCCAGCAGGCCCCTATCCGAAGAGCTTCCTTTCGCCGATCTCCTGGCAACGCTCGTGGACGCCTATTTCAAGGAATTCAACAGCGATTACCCTCTACTTCACCGACCTACGTTCGAACGGTGCATGCGGGAGGAGCTTCATGTCCGCGACGACAGCTTCTGTGCAGTTGTCCTTCTAGTCTGCGCGAACGGCAGTCGATGGGTTGAAGACGATCGCCTACAGCGAATCCGAGGGCATCCCCCAGGTCTGCACTGGTTCGAGCGTGCCGGTTGCGTAACCTCAATCTTTCTTGAGAAGCCGCGATTGTACGACCTTCAAGCGCTGATTGTATGCCCCACCTCTCTTCCGCCCGTCGCTTTGGTAGCTGACTTCGTATGCAGCTGACAGCGGCGTACATGAACGGCACAGACTCGCCATATGGCACATGGACCGTACTAGGAGTGGGAGTACGTATGGCGCAAGATGTGGGGGCCCATCGCAAGAAGACGTATGGCTCTACTCCGACGGTCGAAGATGAACTCTGGCGGCGTGCCTTCTGGTGTGTCGGTTCCTTCCAGTTGCCGTATCGAGCCTAACCGGGCACGATCAGGGTCTTGGTTGCGATGGACAGGCTTACCAGCTTTGGGATGGGGCGGCCATGCGCAATACATGAAGAAGAGTGCGTACCACCTAGAGTACATGGTCTTCGACTCACCATCTCTATAAGCTTTGACGTAGACCCTATGACTGAATGCGACGACGAGTATTGGACGCCCGCCGACCCAACTCTCGCCTTCAAACAACCCCCTGATCGGCCGTCTAAGATAGCCTTCTTCAACTGCCTCGGCAGGTTGCTCAGAATCCTAGCGTTTGCTTCGCGTACAATTGTAAGTCGAAAGATAACCCCCCAACTGCTACAAATTCACCATCATGAGGTCCAATAGTACACCACGAACAAGTCCAAACTTCTGTTTGGCTTTGTCGGGCCGGAATGGAAACAAGGCGTCGTCGCCGAGCTCGACTCCGCGCTAAACGAATGGTTGGACTCCGTGCCTGAGCACCGTGAGTGACCCCTCTCCTCCGTCTGTGACCGACTTACAACCTTTCCTTCCGGCCGAACCTAGTGCGATGGGATCCGAATATGCAGGACCCCACGTTCTTCAACCAGTCAGCAACGCTCTACGCGAACTACTACCAAGCGCAGATCTGCATCCACCGCCAGTTCCTCCCGTCCCGACGCAAACCGTCCCTAGCCTCCCTCCCCTCCCTCGCGATATGCACCAGCGCCGCGCGCTCCTGCGTATCCGTGCTCTACGCCCAGCATCTCCGAACGGGGCTCACAAAGTGCACGCTCTGTTCGATGCTGGTGCCACTGAACACCGCGGCGCTGATCCTCGTGATTGCGCTCTCGGCGAGCAAGGCGAACGGGCGCGAGCGGGAGGTCGAGGCGATCGCGGATGAGATCGGCAAGTGCTTTGAGATGCTGCTGAGCATGGAACCTTAGTGCGTACTCGCGTGTCTTCGTGCTCGTGGAGCGATGCTGACTGGTCTACTTACTTCATTGCGCAGCCACCAGGGTATAGGCAAGTTCAGGTAAGTATCTCTCAGCTTTCTGCTGCTGTCCCTCGTTCAGGCTCTGACAGAGTGTTCACCCTCGGCTATGGTCTAGAGCGGCGCTCCACGGACTCCTTGTCGCAGAACGCCCCACGACATCATCCACACGCACAGCAGGATCATCCGCCCCGTCCAACGAGCCCCGCTTCTTCGGAGCTGACGACCTCGGCGGCCTCGTCGTCGCGATGATGAACAACCTCAGCCTCTCCTCGCCACAGGCCGACCTGGAAGACGTCGGGCCCTTCTGGGGCCATCCTGCCGAGGCGCCCTTCTACGGTCCCAAGCCCAAGTTTTCAGTCCAGCACCCGGCTGACGCTGAGAGCATCTCCGAGCCTCCGGGAGCGCAGATGCAACGAGAAGCATCGACGGAAGAACTACAGGTGCAAGCGGCCTCCGTACATAGGGACGGTGCTCGGCCTATCGTCAGTCCTCCGTCCTATGCGAACTCGGGTGCCGTGCCAGTGGCGCATACACCCGGGATGCCAACGTTTGAAATCCCCCTTTCTCCGCCACTGTCTCTGGATATTACAGACGAAGGCTCGATCGACTTTACGCCGTTCTTCGTCGAGAACGAGCGTCTCGGATTGGGCATGTCCGTACCAAGGGACCCCTACGCGGCCCCATCCACCATGCTCCCAGTCGCGTGCGTCTTTCCCATGCTTACATGTCTCCTACGCTCACGCTGCCGGCTAATTCTACGCCGCATCACAGACGATCAGACTGGGATACGTTCCTATGACCACACTACTAGTCAAGGTGGTACACAGAGTGAATAGACATGAAAGCGACACGAGAGATAGTACACCGTGGACATGCGTAGCTGTAGCTGATCAGTAGCTTGAAGTAGGTAGTGATGAGTACCGTGGACGTGCGACGTGAGGTAGACATGAGTAGCCACAGCGATAACTATAGCTAGAGGAAACAGAAGCAGGGACGATAATATCTACGGGACGTCTCGCCGTGCCAATAAAGTGACGCGAAAGCTGGGTGCGTCCCGAAGGCGGCGCGTACAACGACGACCAAGAGGCGTCGTATGATCCGTATGTAGATGTTTGCTGGGTGTTCTGAACCCGTGTTTTCTATCCGAAGCGGACGGGTCGAGTAGCCCAGATATACAACGGGGGCAGGGCGATGTGATGCGCTGCGCCGACCTGCGTACCGGTAAACAGACGAAGATGCGGAATGAGTACGCGATGAACGACTGGAAGCGGAAGCAGCAAAAAAACCGTAAGAAAGCCCAGATAGCAATCAAAAGCCCAAACAGAAGCGACACAAACGAAGGAGAAGAACCCGACTCGGACCACGCATTGGCAAGCCGAGCGCAATACACCCTGCACCCCATTGTCCCCAGCATGCGCTGCGACCTACCGTCCATTCGACATCTGTATCATGAAGCAGATATCGTCCAGCACGTCGTTTCCCCTGGGCGGAGAGTGGAACGCTCCTCGAGTTCCGCCCGGGTCCACACCCGTACGCAACAACGGCCGGCGCGAGTATTGCAGCATCCGCGCGATGTCATCCAGCACGTCGCCCCCACCAGACGGAAATGCCTGCAGCGGGCGCAATGGACGTAGGGGAGGAGGTGGCGGGGGAAGCCGCAGCTCCGGAACGAACGTGAGTGGGGAGGGGCGGCTGTGGCGACCGTGCTGGTGCTGGCGTGGTTGCGGCTGCTGCTGCTGCGGCTGCGGCTGCGGTTGCACTTGCGGATGAGGGGGAGTCGGATTCGAAGCACGTGAACGCCGCTCTCGGTGCTCCCGGTCACGGTCGCGATGGCGACGCCGGCCAGTACTCTGCTGCTGGTGGTGGTGGTGGTGGTGGTGTGGGTGTGGTGGTGCGAAGGATGGCGGTCCCCGCGTCTGTCGATCCGGTCCTGCTGCTCCTGGATCTGCGCAGACGTGACTACACCGGCTGGAGGAGGCGACTCAGACGCGCTCGACTCCGCATGGGTCTGGGCCTGGGGCTGCGGTTGAGGCGGGTGCAGGGGTGCAGGGGCGAGTAACTCGCGATCCGGTGGGGACGCAGACGGCGACAGGTCGGACGTATCCTGCGGAGACGTATCTTCGCCGCCCGAGCCGGAACTCTCGATGTCTGCGACGTTCCCCGAGCTCTCGTCTGGAAAAGGCAAGTTTCGTGAACCCGTACTATCATCCCCGTCGCTCGAGCTCGTTCCGGATCCCGAGCCACTCGTATGGGTCTGCGACACGGAAGATACGGTGTGGTGGCTGCAGACCGAGTGATGCTTTGGCGATCGAGGTTCTCGTCAGAGCTTGACTGCGGTAGACTGGGTGAGCCCTCGGGCGAAGGAGTGTATCGAGGAGGGCCTGCTGGCGTAGCCTTTGCCCATGCTCGGATACTGGCCCGGGTCGGAAGCTGCTCGTCAGCGCTAGATGGCGAACCAGACGTCTCATTGGCACGGTTGGAGGAGAATGGCGGGGACTCTGCCTGTGAGGGTGGGGATGTACCGGGAGACGGTGCATGGAGACCTGTTACAGAGGAGAGAGGGATATGCTTGCCGCCCGCACCAGGTGTGATGGGACGAGGTGACTCCACAAGATTAGGTGTGGCGAGGGAAGTATCGGAAGTGCGTATACGAGAAGACGACGATGGAGCGGTCCCATCGCCAAAAGACATTTGCGGGAGCTGAACGACACGTGTCCGAGATGAGCAGTGAGTCAACGTAAAGTATCGTATGTATGTAGACGTACATTGCTTTTGGAGGAACCGGAGCCTGAACCGGAGGCCATTGGAGATACGAGATGCTTCAGCGGGTGTGCAGGATTTGCGCGAGGGTCTCCCGAGAATACACGATGCTTTTGCAGCGACAGGTGATCTTGAGAGGAAGATGGAGAGGTTGCGGCATGATGGGCGTCGGAATCCGCCCCGTGTCCGTGCATGATGATTCTCTGGATGCATACAGGTCACGTCAGCACGGTGCGAGAAATTGAGGCATAACACCTCCGAGATATGCATGAGATGCTAGTCGATTTGTGACGATTCGTAGCGAACGAAATCAGCAGTATGAGGACGGTACTCGCAACTATGTGCAGCAGGATGGTCGAAGGCGGCTTCCCACCCGCATCGAGTGAGACCCCGGACACCCCACCTGCTGCCCGTCCTCAAGCCTCTGGGAGCGCTACTTCTCGAACGAGGAAAGACGAGAGTGGATAGCGGGGAAAACTGAACTCACCTCGTAGTCTATGACGTATGGATGCAGATGGAGCCCGATAGGACAACCTGGATATCAAGCGCTAGCTGCAGAAGAGGCAAGACGATGTGAGCAGAACGTTCGAAGGGTGTGCGTTCGGCCAGCAGAGATCATTAACGAGAAGCTGTAAACATAGATGGGGGAGAGAGAGAAGAGATGCGTGGGGCAAGAAGGACGAGAGAAAGAGACGACTGGAGGATGCCGGGTTTGGCCGCAGGCCCAGGCTTGCAAGCGCCCGCACAAGAGCTGGAGAGGCCCGTCATGGTGGCAACCTCTCCAGCTCCTTCGCTCCACGACTTGCAACACACATAACCTACCACACCCCGCTCTTGTGCTTGGTGCCCAGTCACTTACCGACTCTGTTGATGTTGACGAAACTGGCGCACACAAGTTGATACCCGGGAGGGGACGTCCACCGTGACCGGAGACTGGTGGATGTGAGCGACGGCCGATGAACGAACGTTGCACGATGGCCGTCCGAGCCTTCCCGGACAGCGTTAGGCCTCAGGGTCCCGGCGCGCTGACATTTCATGTAAGACGAGGATGTGGCAGGTAAGTTACACCAATGAGTACCCGGTCCTCCAGTGCGGGCACGTGGACCTGGATGTCGAGATCAGAACAACGGTGCACACAGAGAAACGGAAACCTACTGGGAGATGCGTTCCAAACGTCCCAAGCCCTGCTTGTCGTCGTCGACGTTCGTCCCGGGCCTGACTCTACTGGTCGTCGTCCCCAGACATGCGGTGTCTATAAAGAATGGGACGTGGGGGTTAGCCGGGCCCGTGGCACTCACATGGACGCCACGTTGGCCGCGTGGCTGCCATGTGCGCCGCCGAGCCTGCGAGGCGGTCAGGGTTCGTGCCGAGCTTGCGAGGCGCCCTGGGTGTCGGGCCGAGCCTGCGAGGCCTCCAAGGTCGACTGTCTTACGCCGAGTTCCGCTCGGCGTCCCGCTGTCGCAGCTGCAAATTAGCAGGAATATGGCGCACAGATCAGAGACGAAGGTGAGTTATATAAATCAGTAGCAATTCAATTTCACGGGCTACCTCTCGGATAAAACCTGTACAGTAGAATCTCTACTAAGGAATACGCTGGTAAGGAATAACCGCGATAAGGAATAGGGCTCGGGCCCCTCCCAGATGGGCGCTTACACGCCAAATCGACCTACAGTAGGGAATAATTCCGCTAAGGAATGATGATTTGGGGTCTCCCGAGCGTATTCCTTATTAGCGATTCGACTGTACTACTTACCATTGCGCCGAATTCCATGAGACGCTACCCGGTTGTTCGAGTTACTCACAGTAAGCAAGCCACATGGACCTGAATGGGCACGGGCACGGGCATGGGCCAGGGGATGGGCGGGACAACTTATGCATTTATGTACTATAAATTCTGATATTCGTATGGCTGCTTTCCATGGGCTGATACTTAAGTTTTGACAGAATCGCCCACGAGCGCATTCTCCCTGAGCCGAAGGCGAAGCAACCCCCGCAGCTCATGGAGCGATGAGCCGAAGGCTCACCACGTCCGAGGCAAAGCCATGGGTGCGAAACTAGTATCTATAAAGAATGGGACGTGGGGGTTAGCCGGACCCGTGGCAAAAACGTGAGACTCACATGGATGCCATGTGGTGCCGCGTGGCTGCCATGTGGGCCGCCGAGCCTGCGAGGCGGTTGAGGGTCCGTGCCGCGCTTGCGAGGCGCCCTGGGTGTTGGAACCGAGCTTGCGAGGCCTCCATGTTCGACTGTCTTACGCCGAGTTCCGCTCGGCGTCCCGCTGTCGGAGCTGCAAATTTAGTAGCAATTCAATTCCACGGGCTGCTACTTGAGTTCAATCTGTACTACATACTTACCATTGCGCCGAATTCCATGAGACGCTACCCGGTTGTTCGAGTACTTACTCACAGTAAGCAAGCCACATAAACCTGAACGGGCATGGGCACGGGCATGGGCCAGGGGATGGGTGGGACAGCTTATGCATTTATTTACTATAATGCTAATATTCGTACGGCTCCATGGGCTGATACTTAAGTTTTGAATCGCCCACGAGCGCATTCTCCCTGAGCCGAAGGCGAAGCAACCCCTGCGGCTCATGGAGCGATGAGCCGAAGGCTCACCACGTCCGAGGCAAAGCCACGGGTAGAGAACTAGTGTCGCAGAAGGGCAGAGAAGCATATGGATCGGAGTTGCGCATTTATTCCTCCGACGTTCACGTGACTGCCGTCGCGTATGTGGCGGTGCTCACTGCTGATTCGTGAACTTGGAGTCTCGGACTTGCTGTGGTTGTGCTGGGGCCGCATCTGGCTAACCGTGCCGTATTGTGCGGAGAATCGAGTCTTTTACGAGCACTGCATACGACCTGCTAGTAATATGCTCCGCCAGCGAATTGATCAACACCTGATATCAACCTAGCATTGCGAGCGATCGCAGTGACCTGAGCTACTTAATACCTACACAGTGGCTAGAAACTAGCTGTATCGAGACAGTGCTGCCTCTCGTGTCCATTGGAGAAGTACTAGTAGGGAAGCAGGGAAGGCCACCTTTCCATGCGGACGTTGATCACGCTCGCGCACTAGGTCTCACGTAAATAAGAACTTGACCACGCGGCAAGGTCCATGAATTGCTCGTCTTCCTGTAATTTCGTCAGGTTCAGATATACTTCGGGGAAATCGTCGCAGTATCAATGAGAACAGGCCTAGAAATCTACAGTTGAAACCGACTAACTTACGGTACAACTGACCGTGGTCCGTGAGGAGGCGAGGGCAGCGCCTCCGTTACCATATGGAGAGTTACGCTTCCCACAGTCACGCCGTCGTGTTGAGGGCAGGCCTGAACCCCAATCGGCAACCCAGACGCCCGTAGAAGTTATCGTACACAGACCGCCCGGCGAGCTCGACACTCAGCGCATCCTCAAGACGTGAGTACCGTTCATTTGGGCCGTATGATGCCTCCAGTTCGTTACGGACACCGTTCGGCGCATCTGGAGAAAGTTCGGGCGGGAGCGGAGGTTGGGCTGGTGCTGGATGGACAGATCGGCAACCGGATGGAGATCATCTCGACTTCACTCTTCTCATATCTTCGACCTCTAGCTGAACTGCGTTCTGACTCTTACCCACCAGTCGAAACTCCGGCGACAACACAATGGCTGACTCTGCACGCGGACGCGGTGGCTTCGGGCGTGGGCGTGGTGACCGTGGACGGGGCCGTCGTGGTCCCCGTCGCGGTGGCCGCAAGGACGAGGAGAAGGAGTGGTGAGTACTCTGCATCGCACAACATTCCCCATCATCCCAACCTTCTCCCCGCGTTCCAGGGTCCCCGTCACCAAGCTCGGTCGTCTTGTGAAGGACGGCAAGATTAAGTCCATGGAGGAGATCTACCTCTTCTCGCTCCCCGTCAAGGAGTACCAGATCATCGACTTCTTCCTCCCCAAGCTCAAGGACGAGGTCATGAAGATTATGCCCGTGCAGAAGCAGACTCGCGCCGGCCAGCGCACGCGCTTCAAGGCGTTCGTCGCCATCGGTGACTTCGACGGTCACGTCGGTCTCGGTGTCAAGTGCGCGAAGGAAGTCGCGACGGCCATCCGTGGCGCCATCGTTCTCGCCAAGCTCTCCGTCATCCCCGTCCGGAGAGGTTACTGGGGTGCCAACCTCGGTGAGCCCCACACCGTGCCCTCGAAGGTCAGCGGCAAGGTCGGCTCCGTCATGTGCCGTCTCATCCCTGCCCCCCGTGGTACCGGTCTCGTTGCTGCGCCCGCATCGAAGCGTCTTCTCCAGCTTGCCGGTGTCGAGGATTGCTACACGCAGTCCAAGGGTTCGACCGCGACGATGGGTAACTTCTTGAAGGCGACCTTCGCTGCTGTGAGTATCTATGCATCTTTGGGTCTAGTGCAGACTGACTGACGAATTCTCGCAGATCACGAAAACATACGCCTTCCTCACGCCCGACCTCTGGCGCGAGATCCCTCTCTCGAAGTTCCCCTACGACGAGCACAGTGCGCACCTACAGCTCGCGCAGGGCAAGAAGGCGTACTAGACGCTTTCTCGGTCGGCGGCGGTTCGGGAGGGTAGACTGTTGATTCGATTGTACTGCTGCTGTGTTTTTAGCATATCGCTTTCCACCACCAAAACGCTCCTAGGGATGTCATACCTCCATGATGCATTATGTTTATGACCCCACCACCATGCGCGTTCGAGTGCAGCGTGAAGGATGCGACCACCGTCTTTACTTGTCGGCTTACGAACCCTCGTCAAGTTTCCATGACCTTACGCAAACTACTAGTAAGTGGTTATGCACGCGTCCTTGAGGTTGAGTGTGTTACTCAAAAGTCAATTCTTATCTATATCAACGTACTTCCAGCTATTTTATTGCTGCGACGTGTTATGATATACATATAGTGTATGGACGCTTCCCAGATGGTGGTCCACCGTGAGCCTGCGATCAGCTTGCAACGCTGCCTGCCGGTATCGCCGCGGCGCTCGGGCAGGCTGCTCTGTCGGTCGGTGTGGGCCTGTGGATTGAATCGGTATCCGGGGACATCGCTGGGTGTGGTGACTGGGAGCCGTCTCAGGGCTACGACGTGCAGTGCACGGTGCGTCCAGGTTCTGGTGCGTCGCCGATTTCCCTTCTTCGTCGGCGCTGAGGCGACGGGGTGACAGGCCGGTAGTCGCGCACGTCATCCGCTTGCGCATCCTCCGTGGAGCCACACAACTACCTGGGGATGTACGTGGGGCGGAGGCCAGCGAGAGGGTCCCATAGGATCTCCCAGGTGATGATCTGGTTCTGCGCTCCTCTGAAACTTGAGCGCATCGCCTGGGATGGTGGGATATCCGGCATTGATGTGTCGCCGCCGCGTGTATGTCAGAAGGCCTGCGGGTGATGCGCGGCAAGGCCGGAGCGATGGAAGGCTCGAGTGCAGGTGTGTACGACCTTCTCCGGGGGCTGGACTACTTGAGCGTGATCAGGGCAACCACCTTCCATCTCATGAGGTGTAGCGGTTCGGCTGTGGGCTGTGACCAGTGGTGAGTGGATATGCGACAAGTGCACGAGTTGATGAGGCTCACCTCCATGCAGACAGGTCGGGGGTAACGCCGCCAGGTCCTCCATTCTCCACCAAGACATCGAGAGGGAGTGTAGGCATGTCCTTGAGGCCACCTCGTCTACCCCGATGCGTCTAGCAGGTTCCTGGGCATCGGTGGAAGACCGGCTTGGTCCGGTGGCAGGCTCTATGTGAGGCAGGTGGGGGGACCGGGCGGAGTGATGAGGAGGGAAGAGCTTGGCTTCCGACTCTTCCCGATGTCGACATGTGCGGCTTCCCTCTCCCCCGCATGCTGCTGCTCCGGCGGAGGAATGGGGGAGCAGCTGTGGAACTGTGGTTTACGCTGCCGGTGAGTGGATTGTCGGAGGTCTCTAGAAGTAGGAGCTCACCTCTACCACGTCGCCAGATAGCGGGTATGTCGAGCTCGTTGGCGGTGGTAAGCTTCTTCGTTGGACTCCGTGTACAACGTACGCCCTGCGGTGCGAGTCCCCAGGACCTTGCTTTGCAGCCCATCGCCTTGCCATCTTCCGCAGAGCTGGTGGGTTGCGGATAGCTCTCCCGGCGTCCTTCAGTCGGACAATGGAGCCCTTCCGATGACGCGGTGTCGCCTTCCCGAGGTGGCCGTCCGACGTCGACACTCCTGGGCCGGATGCATCTTTGACGGACCTGAAACCTGCCCGTCAGAGCCGGTGGCTCGCTGTCGAGCGAGGGGGCGGGCATGCGGAGATCGTCAACGGGGATGTCCCGCGCTGTGAAACCGCGGACCGTCAACCACCAGCTCGGGCAGGCACGAGGACGGAGTCCCGAAAGGAGCTGAACGTACCGGACTAACAGGGTGAGTGAGAAGTTTGTCTGTGAGAGGATGTGCGAGGGTGGTTGGTAGTTGGTCGCAACAGCGGAGGATCATCGTAGTGGATGCACCCAGTGGCGGTGGGTGAGGAAGAGGGAGAGGAGAGGAGGATGTTGGCCTTCCCCTTCCTGCAGCTGGCCCTTATATACGCTCGAGCACTGGGCACAGTCGCCCGTTCCTTTCTTCCCGGTTCGCTTAGCTGTGGTCCGTGCTAATGCTATGCAAAGCGCAGGGTGGCGGACCATAGCTCCTCCATCAAAGCGGACGTGACGTAGGCTTGCATTGCGGCTAGCTTCAATGGTCGGCGCCGTCGCTTAGACTGAAAGGAAGATCCGCCCTATTGTTGCTGTCGCCCCTGGTGAGGACCTAATTGTGCCCCATTTTGCGGTTTCCTCTGACTTCGGCGTGGTAGGGCGTGGTAGGGCACAGTAAGTACAGTAACTACTTATCGTTCCATCACTTCGATGTGAGACCAACCGAACTCCGCTTCCTCAACCTCGTCCCCGGACCAGTGGATACATCCATCTGCGGGATGTGACGTTCAGACTGTGGTAATGAGGGCGTCAAGCGACCGGTTTTGCTTTTGTGCGCTCTTTGAAGGTACGCAGCAGCGCGGAGTCCCGGTGCACTTCGGCCTCTCTGAACACCACCTTTCAGGGAAGCTGAGGCCAAGAAGACGTGGCGCGGCACGGACGAGGCTCGGCAGAAGGTGTTCAAGGAAGCGTTGCCAAGCTGCCCTACTTACGGCGGTGGCGAGCGAGCATACAGATCAGCCTCAGACAGTCCACGGACAGAGTTGCCGCAATCTGGAACCTTCGTCAGACTAGGAACGGGCATTGGACAAGGAATCACATACCAGCCCCTTCAGCACTTTGTAGTCTCTCGGATACAGCCGATAGTAGTCTTGCGCCTGGTACAAGAGAACACCGTGTTGCCTGGAGGGCACTCAGTCAATGATGATGTGAGACGAGGCAAGCATATCGCACAAATGACATACATCATACCCAGGAAGGTTCCGAGGAGATATGCGCCGAAAGTGCTGTCAAGACCCAGCAGTTCTGGCAGGGACATCGGAGTCGTCATGGAGGGCACCACCGGGGAAAGGAAGCCAAAATGACAATTTATGAGTACTGGGAGCGGTACTGCAACAGTTCTAAGCCAAGATGAGCAATTCACGGGAACCAGAGAACCTGAGCCAGACGCTCTCACCGGTGGTTTGATGCCTAGCGAGGCAATGCGAAGAGCAATGTTGGACGCAGCGTTCAATACGTATGTAGGTCCACGGGTGCAGACACCAATATCATGATTGCCAACTCGTCCCCTCCATGATTCCGAATAGTCAGCTTGTCGTGCAGCGGACAGATGATGACGGACGCACCTCTGTGATCGCACTGGACTGTCGAGGTCAATAACAGCGTAAGACAAGGAGGTACCCAGCGATAGTGCGATGAACTTGTCTCATCGCATGAGAGGTGACGCGGCAATGGGGCTGTGTCCTCGAGCATAAGCCTAAATCTAAGAGGCCCAAGGGTTGTCCATAACGCGCGGAAGATGCGCGCATTCCATGCTCTATAATGAGATATCCGGCGCACCGTGCAATTATACTGAGACCCTGAGCATCCGGACTTCTTTGATGCATCGTGATGCATCTTGAGTGAGAAGCTGGGCACTACACACAAAGGTGCATTCTGCACCGGGCGATAGGTAGTCGATAGGGGAGTCAAAGGTCATGAACCGGGGGATAGGCAGTCAATGGGCATACCATACTAGGTTACTCCCCCGAATTCTGTTCCCCTGTCGCCCGCCTATCGCCCGGTGCAAGATCTGACTGTGCGTGCAGTGGGGATTCGGGGTAGCCCGCTGGAATGGAGCGCCTCGTATTGGCCCGAGGCGGTGAGCAAGTGGTTTTTCACCTCCGAGTCGGATCGTGAAAGAGAATAGCAGTGCACACAACCACAATATCTTAAATCCAGGGACTGTCCAATCACAAAGCCTCTATGCCGAAGAGATATCTGACGCGCTCGAAGATGAGGAACGTCAAGATAGTATGTGTCCCGAGCTGCACAAGGAAAAGAGATATTAGCGTCGCTGCAGGAGGAGGATCGACAAACGCCGTACTCTCGCCCAGCACATGCCAAAGCCTTTGTAGAACCCGAATGGTCCCTCATTGACCATGACCTGTCTAACACAGTCGAACGCACCCCTATACTGGTGCGTCTTGTCGTTCATCAGGCGCACCTTCACCACATCTGCGCCCGAGCGTCAGAACATCATGCATCGTGGTCCGGTATCGAGCCTGTACTCACCTACCGGGTTCGACGTCACCGAGCAGAAAAATCTGTTTATCACAGAAGTCAACCTCGGCATTGCCCCACGATGTCCACGACACAGCTCACCCGGCGAACGTGCTGGCGACGAAGTGCAAGGGGACGCCCTCTTGCATGACGCCTCGCTTCTTCAGCGACTGCTTGATCTGGTCGTACGAGCATATTTGCGTCGCCGAGAGGACGATCCCCCGGATGGTCGTCGCCTCGACGCCGCGGTACAGGGCCTGCAAGCCGCCGGATACTGGAGAAGCACCCGCTGCGACGGCCTTCTGTGCGCCGTCTTTCCATATCGACGCGAACGCGTGTCGCATGTTCCGGTAAGGACTCCCATCGGGGTAATATGCTTGCATACGGACTACGTGATCATGTCAGCCACGAGCAGGCCAGACGACCGACAGCTGTCGAAAGACTCACCTTTGACAAGATCGGCGGGGTTTGCCAGCGCGCTGCCGATCGTCGCTGCGATGCTCGCAGCTGCGATCTTGAGCGTGAGCCCTTCGCGCGTCAGGGCCCCCTTTGAGGCATCGTGGAGCCTAGAACAGATGTCCGAGTTAGCCATGCATGGTAACGGCCGGACATGGCACTGACTTGTCCTTGAAGTATTCGTATGTCCCCATGCGGATGCCCGAGTATACGAGCTCTCGGAGCATGCTCGCGGATATGCCTCCGCTAAGGCTCAGGATGCCCTCCGTGCGTGCCATGTCCACACCGACGGACCAGAACGCATTCCCGCGAGCCCCTGGTGCTGAGACAACCGTTAGGTATGTATGTACGAACAGTGCTGGCGCCATACACATACTCTGCGTTCGGAGCTGCTGCCGGACCTAGCGGATTTGCGGTTCAGCGATGCACGAGAAAATTGCGCAAGCTCATCACACCTTGATACTATGGAAGAGCAGTCAGCACGTTCACATTTCGTACGAGTTCACCACACCTACATGTCCGTTGGGTTGCAGAACGCTGAGGAAGCCATATCTGCAGAAAGTGAGCCCAAACCAAAGTGTACACCTCGACATATGTGACATACTACTGATCGCGGCGCCAGCGAACTTGAGAGCATACTGCGACTTGTGGACCTTCTGCTCGACAACCGCGACTTTCTCTTCCAGAGGCGTCACTGTTATAGTGGCCGGAGCAGATGCCATGACGAGTGTAGAGGGGCGACGTCGGAAGGTCTCCTATTGGTGTTCGTGGGACGTGGGATCGCTGCCCCTGCTCGCCGCAGTGCTCGGGAGGTTCGTGAGGGAAGGGAAGGGCCAGGACTTGAGGCGGCGTTCCTCAATCCCGACTCCCGTTATACACGGGTATGAAATTCGGAATGGCGTCGACGCAGCCGGCGGACCACTTTGCTCGTCGCGGAGGATCAAGTGACCGTGGTGGCGGTCTCATGGGACGCGCTTACGGGCGCTCGGCCGTCCGTCCTACGAGAGAGCGAGGATTACGAAACGACGAACCATCCTCATTTTGTTGGCTTGCGAGGATGAAGCAAGAACCTGCATCGCAATTCGGATGGCGGGTTGCTCAAACCTGCTTGAAAGACATTCGGAATTGCCTCAGATACTGGGCGGAGCTATCCACTCATCGCGACCATCGGAATGTTTGGAGCTGCGGGATGCTGGCCACGTATGTATCCCTCGATCATTTGCTGGGATGCGTCCGGGGCGAAGCCAACAAGTGCAGCCGTAGACAATGTAGACATGGAAGCCGAATCGGAGGAGTGGTCACTGTGCGCCCGAAACCTCGGGATCAGGTCCAGGTGATCTGGTGAAAAGCCCGTTTCACCGCTAATGTTGGGGGATAGTTGAGGGTGGCTATAAGCTGGTGAAAGGCCATGCTCCGCAATACCGGATCCAACATGGGGACTTGTTAGTCCCGGGTCGCGAAGCGCTCCTTTCAGCCGATATTCCGACCCCGGCGCTTCCTCCCTCACAACCGTCGTCTCTGCGCCTTCTGGCGACTTGTCCTCTTCCCTCATGTCCCTCTCTCTTGGGTTGCTCTTGGGTTCCACGTCTGGTCACTTGCGGCTTTCTAGTTACTTTCTCTGGGGGCTCACTTGGCTATGGCTCTGTTCTAGGTATCTAGGGGGAACTGCTCTCGCTTGTCCATGCTACATACTTGGGGCTGGTGAGGGTGCTTCATACTGGGACTACGGCTAGCTGAGCTCGTCTTGCCCGCGCAGGTCAAAATGGTTATGTATAGGATGCACATTGGCCATTGGTGAGTACATCATTTCACTCTTGGGCACATGGGCACATCGAGGCTTTCGTCCGGGCTATCGGCCGCTGTGGAGGATTGTACATGCAGCTTCCCTTATGCCATCTGTATGCGTGTACTCTGGTACTGTAGTCGTATTACTGCACAATGAATATATTTAGTACCTGCAATCATAGTCTGAACACCCATTAATTCACCCTGATAAATATGCCAGGACCCCAGAACCGCTCGTACAGGCTGCGAAAACATAGTAAGTTATTTCAAAATCGTGCTCACTATATACATGAATTCACCACTTAGTGATCTTTTGAGACGCTCAAATCCGGTGTTATTTATCCATGTAACAAGTTCACAATCAACGATAATTCACCAAGAACAGCTAGGTGAAAAGGTCGCTGAACCAGGCCTACAGTGCTTGCAACTACATGAGCGCCTGAGTACCCACTGTAGGCCTGGTTCAGCGACCTTTTCACCTAGCTGTTCTTGGTGAATTATCGTTGATTGTGAACTTGTTACATGGATAAATAACACCGGATTTGAGCGTCTCAAAAGATCACTAAGTGGTGAATTCATGTATATAGTGAGCACGATTTTGAAATAACTTACTATGTTTTCGCAGCCTGTACGAGCGGTTCTGGGGTCCTGGCATATTTATCAGGGTGAATTAATGGGTGTTCAGACTATGATTGCAGGTACTAAATATATTCATTGTGCAGTAATACGACTACAGTACCAGAGTACACGCATACAGATGGCATAAGGGAAGCTGCATGTACAATCCTCCACAGCGGCCGATAGCCCGGACGAAAGCCTCGATGTGCCCATGTGCCCAAGAGTGAAATGATGTACTCACCAATGGCCAATGTGCATCCTATACATAACCATTTTGACCTGCGCGGGCAAGACGAGCTCAGCTAGCCGTAGTCCCAGTATGAAGCACCCTCACCAGCCCCAAGTATGTAGCATGGACAAGCGAGAGCAGTTCCCCCTAGATACCTAGAACAGAGCCATAGCCAAGTGAGCCCCCAGAGAAAGTAACTAGAAAGCCGCAAGTGACCAGACGTGGAACCCAAGAGCAACCCAAGAGAGAGGGACATGAGGGAAGAGGACAAGTCGCCAGAAGGCGCAGAGACGACGGTTGTGAGGGAGGAAGCGCCGGGGTCGGAATATCGGCTGAAAGGAGCGCTTCGCGACCCGGGACTAACAAGTCCCCATGTTGGATCCGGTATTGCGGAGCATGGCCTTTCACCAGCTTATAGCCACCCTCAACTATCCCCCAACATTAGCGGTGAAACGGGCTTTTCACCAGATCACCTGGACCTGATCCCGAGGTTTCGGGCGCACAGTGAAGGTTGGACCTGGCGCTTCATTCAAGCCTTTCAAGTTTCCGACAGTCACCACGCCTGACTCTGACGCAACAGGACCTAGCGAACTATCCTGGCACAAGCTCCCAAGCAACAGCAACCTCACAAATTCTGTAAAATGGATGAGTACGCCATACAAATTGTTTCTGGGTACAAGCTTCGTCCTACCCGAGAGCGAGAATTGGGAACCGGACGAACACTTCGCATCGCGTTGGCGTGCGCGCAACTTCATGACGCAGCAAGCTTTGACAGAATTCGGACGATAGATTGCAACAGGTCGCAACTGCAAGAGTTTGAGAGGTGACCGGCGCGAAATGTAACCGTGACTTCGAGCTGGAGTCGGACGTTCGAAGTGTCTCAGTGCCACCGTCCAATGGGACTAAACCGCAGTCTTGAGCTTCACCGCCCGCCCCCGCCGACGAACGGCTTTCATCTGAGCTTAGAGGTTATGGAGGGTCAAGGGGATAGCAGCCATGTAAATATTTGAAGAACTGCTAGAGTTCGAATATCATCCGTAATCCAACAGAGGACGTGCGTTAGACAAACATCG
>JABYQS010000106.1:0-132138 GCA_022592435.1 Cerioporus squamosus | reverse complement strand
TGTTAGCATAGATCACAGGCCACGAGAGTTTCGGACACGCTGAAAGTGAGACATACCGTCGCGAAGGAGGATATCCGATAGTGACAGCCTCTTGTGCTGTCTAATATCCCTAAGGGCAATCCTACTGCTCAGCTTTGACCAGGTGATGTAGACGATTAACATGTCGGCAACGATGAGGGGTACTCGAGAGATGAGTGCGACTGTACAGATCCTTTGGATCAGTGTACGCTCATGCATGCAATGACGTGCCAGCTTACGCCTTCCATACCAGTCAGTATAGAGTGTTTGAGATGAGATGGAGCACCAAACCTTATGCTAACTGTCAAAGACATATCAATTGTCTCGGCGCATCCAAACGGCGGGAATCTCTCGCCAGAGAGTTGGTAGCCGTAGTGAACCTGCGTCGTCAAACAGTCTGCGTTCATCCTATCGGTTCAGGGAACATTCATCCACTCACCATATTGGCACCTACTGGCGCAAGAGACAATATGAGGACGAGTGATCCGAGGAGCTTGCTCCTGCTCAAAACGTATACACGTAGGGCGGAGAAAACTCGTGGCACCACATCAGGCACTTTGCTTCGATGAGCGTCAGATGCGTGACTTACCGGCCCCAGGAACGAGTTGCAGCAAGGTGAGCGGGTAAGATGCGAGAACGAACAAAGAACAACTGCGAACGTGATTTCTAAGCCCGCAATACTCCGTATTGTGTCAGGATATATACCAACCTCTGTTTCTGGTGAGACATTGCGGCGTCACGAGCTGAGACTGCTTACCTTATCCGAAGGGAAAGATGCAAGGTTGATAAACCCGGTGACTTGGTCCGCGAAAAAGATCCACTTGTTTGCGAAAAACAAAAGCGACGCTCCGGACCATTTGGCGGTCCAGAAGCTTGCCACCTCTCGATCAAACGTGACACCAAAGCAATCCCAGAAGAAAAGAACTGCAGTGAGAGAGAGCATCAGCTTGACGAGGGCTAGCTTGTGGCGAGCATAACGCACCGGCGGCAGCGAGATTGCAGTACCATTGAGTATAACTGACCAGCGACATGAGTGAGTATTGCCCGTAGTGCAGGAGTTAGGATTATGCGACGTACAGGCTGTCGACCAGGGCCACAGTCGCAGCAGCATCGGTGGACATGGTGGAGTCAGCCGTTGCCGGTCGAGGAAAGTCTTGCATTCGCATTCGCGGTACGGCCAGGCTTTGTACTCGAGCATGGATGCGATGAACACGGTGGGTACTGTCATCTTCGTGTGTTTTGAGCTACGCAAGCTCGCACGGTCGCGAGGCGGGTTCGCGCCCCCAAGGCTCTTGATCTTGACCCCCGTCATCAGCCACATCTGAGCCGATCACGTCAACTGCCATCAAAGACTGGTGCGAACGTAAAGATCCTCCGCCTACATACCTGGTAGCTGCTTGCGTCACTACGGAACACCATAGCGGCCGGCGAATTGGGCGTCCACAGACTAGGAGTGGACTACTTGGTCTGAAGGTGTTCTGTATGGGTATGTAGCCATGCTGGTCGCTCAACGAGCGTACATGACTCGGTGCCCAGCTCCATGCGAGGTGCGCGGGCTACGGAAGTCGAGAACCGCAAGAAGAGTGGATAGAGTGGGCATCTTTATGAACCTGCATAACTTCGTGAGCTAGAATCTGCGCCCCGGATGGATGGAATACAGAACGGGCCATGAACCTAGAATCTGCTGCAGCTCACGGCGTAACTCTCGTTGGCATGCGAGCAGAAGCGAAGCAACTGACCCTTGCAAGCCGACTCATACTGCCATGGACAGCTTCGTCACTTGTTTTCTCGGCGGGGGTCTCCGGTGACTCCTGGACATCATTGCCAGTGTGCGCCCGGTCGAGTGCCATACCGAGCCTATTGGTTCGCGGTGGGCTGAGATCTGGAGGCCCTCAGCTGTGAAACAGATGCGTTAGATTAGTGGTCCGTGCACGATAAGAAAGAAGAGCTGAACTGAAGAGGGTCACTTCCTCGCCATCACGATCACAGCCTATAACCCACGACCGGTACACTTCTCCGGTACGTGCCTGGCCACTGTACGCCCGTCGCTCGCCACGAACTCGAACTCTGAGGCTGTATCGAGTGCAACCATAACTGTGGCCGAGGTCAGCTCCGCTTCCGAGCCCAAGGCGTTATCGCATAAATGTCCTACCGGAGAGCGGCCAGTTCGATGGACGAGTCGTAGTGGGGGTCGTCTTGTGATCAGTGTGGATGACGATCTTGAGTCGACCTTCAACCTCGGCAGACCGGCGCAAGTTGGCTTCATGGGGCGTCAACCGTGTCGTCCCAGTGTCGCGATGGCAGTCGGGGTTTGCTTACCTGACAGGATGATTGACACTGGCATTAGTGGTCACCGGCGAGGCTGGGTCGTCCAGAATGAGCTGGAGACTGAAGATGGATCAGGCACGATGAATGGTCTCGTACAGGGGCAGTGAGGCGTACCAACTGAGTTGGCCGTCGGCATGAAGGGGGGAAGGTCTCGAGCCAGTTCAGGACACCTTTCATGACACCTGCAGTGCCTGAGAGAGGTACATACTGCGGATATTGTGGTACGGTAGGATAGCCACTTTACTACCACGGTAACGGCGCACAACGCGTGTGGAAGGCGTCGGTACCGCAAGGTACCGGTGGATAACATAGTAAGAACTCACCATGGTCGGCAGAGGTCCTCCCAACGACGTCCGGAAGCTATGTTCCACTAAACACCGCCCTGCTCACGTCCTTGACAGTCTGCTCGATGTGTGTCATGCATAGTGGCCGACTCCGAGTCCTTGCACGCGGATAACGCTGCCCTCGCGTGTGCGGAGCATGTAGGATGCCGGTGCAGAGATGCTACGAGGAAAGACTGAGTATCGTCAGATGCTAGTGTGCGCTGCTTGCTGATGATGTACGCACTAGGACAAGCGAGTATGCATTATGATAGCCGGAAGGTTGCTCAGAGTCGGAGAGTCGCGAGCTCGCGGTCATGGACGGCTGAGGCCCAGGGAGTCGTCAGCCGTGGGCGAGAGAGCACTAGGATTTCGAAAGAAGATACTGAGTATGGGCAGCAACAGGCATGATGATGTTGAGAGCAGATGCAAGACGGGTCCGACTCGGGCTCGCAAAGCGCGGCGGACAGCTAGCCGGGACGCGTCTGTGGGTCGCGTCACGGTCCAGTTGAGTCCAGAGCGTGTTTTCCTCGCTCTCTGCTCTAGCTGTTTGTACCCTTGGGTCGCGCCATGGTCGTAGTACCACTCTACTCGGCCACAGATACTCATCAGCCAGATCATATCGTTCTCAATAGTGCCCATGCCAAGAGAGTCGACAGCCAATAAGTAAGCGGAGAGCCTGCCTGTACGGAGAATAAAAACATAATACACACGAGGACGGACGGCGAGTACATCTGGACCTTCTAGAGAAATCAAGGTTAGAACTGAGTGAAGAGACGGAACTTGGGGAACTACAGTATCAACACTGCAATGACAGTAAGGTAACGTGCAGCGGGCTTGAAGCCGGGCTGCAAGCAAGGTCACCAACACCGACTACGCGCACATCGCCGACGGCGCGGCCGCAGAGGAAGACGACGACGATGCCGCAGCGACCTGAGAATCAGAGACCTGGACCCCGCCTTCAAGTTCCTTCTCTCCATCTGAGCGCGAGACGTATTGCAACTCAAGCTCGTCGTCAGACTGCGTCCCAAGGTCGGGGTTGATGAACGCTCCAAGAGAAGAGATGAAACTCGGCGTGTCGTTCCATGGGTTGCTCGGCGAATGCGACGAATTGTCGGAGTCGACTCTGACGACCGCCTGGTTGGCTTCTTGCAGGTCGAGGAGGAAGCGCGAGATGAGTATAGCTGTGAGGCTGAGAAGAGAGCGGCCATGAGTAGACGGTCGCAGCATCCCGTGGTGATGGTGCTATGCGTACGGGGCGGTGAATACGGTGAGATAACTGGTGCCGTTTTCAGTGACTGCCAGCTGCCCAGGTGGCACTCAGCGCAAGTCAAGAGAGTGAGACAGACCACGAGCTTACCGCGGTGAGGGAGAAGACGAAGTGGAGGACGTTGAGAATGAACAGAACTCTGATGGCGAGTGTCGAGTTCTGTCAGATAATAATCTGCCATTCGCTTGGCTGCGGGACGTACACAAAGTATTGTGTTCCTGTGTGCGATCTAGCATGAATACCAGGCCGCGACATCCTCGGGAACGTTGGAAGAGAGACATACCATCGCGAAATAGAACATCCGAGAGCGACATCTTCTTGGACTGTCGAATATCCTTCAGAGCGTCCCTACTGCGGAGCTTTGCCCAGGTGACGTAGATCAGTATCATATCGGCAATGATGAGCGGCACTCGAGAGACGAGTATGACTGTGTGGTTCGTTGGTTGAGTGTTTGCAACTGCATATGATCACTGGCCAACCTACGCCTTGTATGAAGTGAGCACCGGTACATACGCTGCAAGAAAGACAGCCAAACCTTAGATCTATTGCCTCACTTGTATCGGCAGACTCGAGGCATCCAAACGGCGGGACGCTCTTGCCAGAAAATTGGTACCCATATGGAACCTGAATCATCAACTATTAAGGGCCGTCGACATGCGAAGGGGCTTGGGACGCTGATCCACTAACCAGATTAGCACCTACTGGCGCGAGAGACAGAACGAGAACGAGCAGTCCGAGGAGCTTGCTTCTGCTCAGTACGTATGCACGGAGGGCGGAGAAGACTCGTGGCCACGCATCGTCAGATACATACTCTGTTCTGAGCACGGGAAACACGGGCTCACCAGCTCCGGGAACAAATTGCAATATCAGGGCCGCGGTAAGTGCGATTTCCAACACGGAACAACTGGATACGTCAAGGGTCATTCGGCGTCAGCTGAGCTTCCTGACTGCATACACCCACCTCTGCTTCCGGTCAGAATGTAGCCTGGCACATATGGGCGGGGACAGCGTACCTTGTCCGAAGAGAAGGGCCCATATGTCACCAAGGTCAGGACGTAGAACGCCAAAGAAATCCACTTGTTCGCGAAGAACAAGAGCGGGGCTCCGGTCCACTTGGGAGTCCAAAAGCAGGCCACTTCTTGATCAAACGTGACGAAGGTGTCGTAGATGAAGAGAACTGCGGAGAGAGAAGCCCGGTTAGCATCGGTTATGAACGAGGTTGCGATAAGAAGAACGTACCGGTGGCTGCCGCTGTGCAGTACCCTTGCGTATAGCTGTTGGTGGACTTCAGAAGGCTGAATCTGTACTGCGCGAGCGACATACAAAGTGCTGAATAGGGCCACAGCGAGAGCACTAGCGTTTGCGTCGGAGGACATGCTGAAGTCGGGGGGTGGCCCTTCCCTTGTTGAGACTGAAGCAAGATTGCGGTTGGCACATCCACCGTGCACCCGTGTCTTATACTCGCGCGCAACGATGCGATAAATTTTGAGGTATGGGAGATATGCGTGAGGGTGACACTGTTCCAGTACTACAGCGGATGCATCTGTCAAGGGTGGCTCACCGGCCGCAAGGGGCATCTCAAGTAGATCGGATGGCTTACTCGTGCTATATCCGGTAACATTGCGTGATGCGGTAGTAGTATAGAGGAGGACCATTGAGAGGTGAGGATAGGATACTGGGAGGAGATGCGGCATTCGCCAGGTGAAGCCGGGCCCGACTGATGAACATATATTTGACGATGCGAGACCTAGGAACCTGTGCATGGCTGAGCAACGGCCCCGTGTGCGCAAATAGGGGAACGAGTACCTGCAAGCCCTTTGATTATCCAAGCCTTGCGCGCATGACCTGGGGGATCCTTACTGGCGAATGAACACAATCCGATCATGGCAAACTGCGATTCCTCGAAGGGAGCGAATCGACTATGTGCCTCACGTCGGGTAGGGTTCCTGAAAGAGGTTCACATCAATATAATGCCGTCACAGTGCAAGGGGGGTGCGAACTGACACCACTTCGTAGAACTCGCCGGGAAGTCAGAAGATCTTCGTCAGGACGCATGCTCGGAAGGCCGAGTGACAGCAGAATTTGCGAGCCTGATTATCATGCCACATGATCGTGATGAGTCGTCCAGGACCTCTTGAATGCATGGTCAATAGAGTCATGTTCGCATGCTCATATCATCGTTATGAGATAGGACGTACGAAATGTATACTTCAGAGGCTACCGAGCCCGAATGAAACTGGTTGCAAGGTCTTGCTAGGCTCGGCGGGACGTGTACTGCTCATGGCCGTCGGTCTGGCTGGCTTGTCCCACGCCCACCAAAGAAGTTCGCCGCGGCCGTGTCCTGTGTCAAGGCGGTGCCTTCCGTGCCTGCGGAGTGGCGATGATATATCGGTGCGCTTTGCAAGTCCAAAGGGAACCGTTCGCGTGACATGCTGCACGAAGCTGACGGGTTCCCTTCATGGATTTTGAGTGCAGACGGCGATAAAGTGGAATGTAGTCGCACCGGCGAGTCTCTTCCTGTCGAGGCATCCAAACGATTGCGGTCAGTCGAGCGTGCATTGCCATCTCTGGTGACAGCAAGAAGGGATCAGATAAGTAAAGAGAGGAAAGGCGATGGAAGTCCAAGGCCGCGCGCAACGCACCGCGATCGCACATGTATAGTCAGGCTTGTACGTGTACGTGGGTCGAAAGAGGCCGCTATTGCGTGCAGGCAGAAGGCGCTGCACAACCACCCCGATAAAGCCACTCCCACACTCTCAAGCTCAAGGCCAACCAACACCGGAGTCGAAGCCGAGGCAGTCCTCAAGCGGGCTCGCGCAGAAGTACTGGTGCTTGCAGAAGTCGCGGACGACGTGGTCAAGGTCGCAGGGTTGTCGAGGACGGAGGTTGAAGATGGCCCAGAAAAGGTGGCGCTCCCAGTGGTGAACCGGTGACGGTCGAACTTCCGGACGAGGCCATGCTTAATACTGGACGAGCGCGAACATTGGTTGCACGATCAAATCGTACAGATTATAAGAGAAGGAGGGGCGAGTGGTTCGGGGCCGAAGTGAGAGGGCGGGAAGAGGACTTGCGTGGCGAATGAGCTCATAGAGGGACAGGAGAGAGCAGTCTGAAGCAGCGGCCATCGGAAACCACTGGAGTCTGGCGCTCGCCGGCATGCAAATCGTTGCCACCAATCCTACGGACATGACATTCAGCAAACTTGAACTTCGACTATACCGCACTCAATGGAGCTTGCGCCATCTATGGAACATGTTTCTTGGAATTGCGTAAGCTGCGTAGTAGGCTGTGTTGCATGGAGGAAGTCCTTATCGCTCGGTGCGCCCTGCTGTTTACCTCCACGCTTCTGACCTTGCACTTACCTCCGGGCCGCCTGTCCACTTCTACCGTATGATCTCTAACCGGCCGACGTTGTAGGATGGTACTTACCTCCTTCAGGCTCGGACGGTTTTAGCACACCGTTCCGCTGCGCGGTCGCGACTGTAACCAGGAACTCCTGAGCTACGCGCCGAACTCCCTGACCCTTAGCCGATGAGCGAGGAGAGATGCGCTATAGCACACATGCAAGTACTTCGTACGCGAGGGCATGTAACGGACGCGGCTTGATATACATTGAATGCACGAGGATCAATGCGAAGTGGTACAGTACTTTGAGACCTTCTATCAGTGTATGAGAACCCAAGAAAGGAGGCGCAACGAAAGATGGAACTGGAGGCAAGACTAGGAAGCAGATGGAAAGAGCGCAGTATGTGCTGCGGGGAAGCAAGGCTGCAAGCAAGCGAACTAGGTGCAGATTACACCGACAACGACAACGAAGGTGCAGCGGCCTGAGAGGCCTGGGCCTTGTCTTCCTCCACTCCATCTGAGCGCGAGACGTCGTGCGAGCCGAATCCGTCAGACCGCTCTGGAAGATCCGGGTTGATGAATGCTCCGAGCGATGAAAGGAAGCTGTGTGTGTCGTCCCAGGCGTCCCTCGAAGTATGCAGCGGATCGTCGGGGTCGACTCGGACGACGGCCTGGTTTGCTTCTTGCAGGTCGAGAAGGAACCGCGAGATGAGGATGGCTGTCAGGCTGCGAAGAGAGTGATTGTGAGTCGACAAGAATCGCAGTAGACTGTGGTTACGCTGAGATGCGTACGGGGCAGTGAACGCAGTGACATAGCTCACGCCGCTGGCCTGACTCCCAGCCAGCTACACAGGCAACAATCATCAAAGATCAGAGGTGCAAGATGAGCCATTCCTGCGAAGCGGTATGGGCTTACCGCGGTCACAGAAAGGGCAAGGTGGAGGACGTTCAAAATAAACAACACTCTGATGAGAAGTGTTGGGTCCGTCAGAAAGTCCAGGGACAGCTGTACTGCAGCACGTACACGAAGTATATGGTTCCTGTAGAACAAGTACCGTAAACAGTCCTGTCGATGACTGAGACATGTATCACTATGCTGTAGAGACATACCATCAAGAGACAGAGTATATGAAAGCGACATCCTCCTGGACTGTCGAATATTCATCAGGGCGGCCCTACTGCTTAGCTTCGTCCAGGTGATGTAGATGAGCAGGATGTCGGCAAGGATGAGGGGCACTCGAGAGACAATTGTGACTGTGTGGTTCCTTGGATGAGTGCGCATTCCGGCTGCCGATACGATCCCCAACGTACGCCTACACAAAGTCAATACAATGTCATACGAGAACGAGCCTGATGAAGAGAGCCAAACCTTAATTCTATCGCCTGATTGATAATGACTATCTGGAGGCATCCAAACGGCGGGTAGTTTTGTCCGAAAAGCGGATAGCCAAAGTGAACCTGCATCCCAAATTGGTTGCGTCTATCCACACCGTTCAGGTAATATCAATCTACTCACCAGGTTGGCACCTACTGGCGCGAGAGTCAAAACGAGAAAGAGCATTCCGAGGAGCTTGTTCGTGCTCAACACATATGCACGGAGAGCGGAGAAGACTTGTGATGATGCATTAGTGGCTTCGTTATGACTGATAAGGTGACCGTTTACCTGCACCGGGAACAAATTGCAGTATTTGCATCACCTCAATCGCGCTACGGACCCTAGAACAACTGCATGTTCACAAGTAAACCTGCAGTGATCTCAGGAGTCGGCGAGGCTATGCACCCACCTCTGAATCCAGTCAAGTATGGTCCCAATGGCATATACTAACACCACTTACCTGCAATGGTGCAAACACGACCAACACCATCGTGTAGAATGTCATGGAAATCCACCTGTTCGCAAAGAACAAGAACGATGCTCCGGTCCGCTTGACAGCCCAGAAGGAGGCCACTTCTCGATTGAATGTGACGAAAATGTCGTAAAGGAAGAGAACTGCGGTGAGAGAAAACGTGAGATTGACGAGAACGAGCTTGTGATGGCAGGAACTCACCACAGGCTGCCAGTTGGCAGTACCATTGAGTATAGCTGTCCAGCTGTGTGAGCAAGTGTTGTCTGTTTGAACATGGAGTCGAGAACGTACAGAGCATCAAATTCGAATACGATAGCGGCGGCGGCGGCATCTGCGTCGGAAGACATGCTGGAGTGAGGTAACGGCCGTCGCCTTCGACTTGTCGGGTCCGCGGGATAGCAACGGCAACCATTCCACAACCGGGCTTTATACTCGAGCAGAGCGATGCGGTGACCTCTTGGGCGCTGTCTCCTCGATGGGCACGGAGATATGCGCACTAGTCGCCCCCGCCATATCTGACCGTTGCGTCTGACCCAATCACGTCAACTACGATAGAAGATATGTGCGGGCGCAAGTTCGTACAGCATACGAGCGTTGCAGCTGCTTGTAGCCCAACCACTATTGGTCCGGCCAATTGGGTGACCCATGAGCAGTGGTAGACGAGTTAATCTGTAGGCGAATCAGGCGTGCGGTCAAGAGAATACTCAGATGAATCAACACACGAGTTCCGTTCAAAGTCCCGCCCATGTGCGATGCACAGGCGACCGAAGTCAAGACCCTGAGGACGCACTGACAAGGTTAGCCTCCAGTTCTCGCAGCTACTCCTCCAGGATCCTCCACGACATGCTGGCTTTGCCGCTTGCTGTGTACCAAAGTTGGGTCTGACGCCGTACTCCTTTAAGCTCTGTCACCCTGGACGCTCTCTAACTGCTGAACGGCCTCAATGTGTCCCTTCATCTGCGCTGGCACAACACTCGCACCGCCATCCTTTCTAACCTTAGCTGCTGTCCACTGGCAGCATCTTGGTTCCCCATCACTGCCCCAGCTCAACTGTCTCCGAGCCCTTCACGGGTGAGAGTACAATGTACGCCCGTGCGACGCAGTTGACTGCCAGTGACATCGGGCACAGCATCCAACAGCGGTGTCGCACTTCTGGTGAGGTAGAAGATAGTGCGCCCATTAGACGGAGGGCAAGACGCCTGTACGCGGTCGCGGCGGTCACGATGAAGCCTCCTGAACTGCCGCACCGCCTTCGCGCTTCTACGCGCGGCGCCCACCCCTCGACTGCGAATGGCGGGCAGTCCGTTGAACAATCAAGTGGCAGAGAGCGAGGGGACCATGCGCTGGCGGTGCTCCCCGAGCTTGAGAACATCGCGAAGGACACTGCGAGAACGATGGAGCCGACGACGCAGGAGCCCGGGACGATTGTGACGGATGCGACGGTGCAGTTGAGCGACGGGGAGGTTGTCCCTGGCGGCACACGGCTCGAAGACGAGGAGGTCGAGTATCCCTACTCGGCATCTGGTCCACATCAGCGAAGATGCAGTTCCGCCACCTCCATCGCTAAACGTTGAACGCTGAACGGCCGCGGCTCCACGAGGTGCGGTGATTCTCTCCTGGCTCGTCTTTGGACATCCACCGGAGGATCGTCCGTTTCCCGTCGCTGCCGCCTTGGTAGGTCCAAGAGGGTGCGTTGCGGACTCGAAGTCTGGTGCCCGGCGAAACACGTGGGTAGAAGTGTGGTCGGAAGGACAAGAGGGGTGGTCTCGGCGTGCTGTTACTGCCTGCAGGGTAGGAACGAAACACGACAGGAGTCCTAGACCGCAACGCCCGGCGATCGCACGCATATAGGCATATAGTCAGGTTTGTACGTGTGGTGCGCGTCGACAGAGGCCGCTTGTGTGTGAAGAACACGACGACCAAAAGGCGCTGACGGATTGGCGAATATCCCGGGGGTATCGGAGAGACAGAACGGCGAGGTAGGAGTCTCACAGAACGAGCGGAAGATCGCGAGCTCGAGTCGACCACGATGGATGAATCACAGCGCCCGCAATGGCCCGGCCAGAGCCACTCTAACGCCCTCATCCGCACCAAAGCCGAAGCCGAGGCTGTCCTCGAGCGCACTCGCGGCAATTGCTCGTACTTGCAGAAGTCGGGGACGTGATCAACGTCGCTGGTTTGTCGCTGCTCACACCCGAAGACGGACGTTGCAGATGGCCAGGAGAAGGAGGCGCTCCCAGTGGTCATGGTCCAGCTTCCGGACGAGGCCGTGCTGGCTGCTAGACAAGCATGGAAACGAGAAGAATGTCAGAGATGTGTTCCTGACGGAAGTGGGTTGGGAAGATGTGCCCGGCGGCGGGCGGGAGGAAATGGATGGAGAGCTTTGGGGGAGCTTGTAAAGTTGTTACTCACCGGACGGGCACTCGTCCTGAAAGAGGCTGTGCGCAGCCTGAGTATCCTCGTCGGAGCAGTCGTCTCAGATGTATTGTATATTGTGGTCTGGAGGTCGGTGTTGGCGTAGACGCAATGTCGGTGCTGTGGGCGGGGGAGCGTCGGCAACCATTTAGTTGCAGAGACGGATACATACATGCTCGTGCACCACGAGGGTAGCGATGGCGGCCCGGGGCTTGGGCCCGGCTTCAGACGGCTCGGGCTTTGTGGACCTCCAGGACGAGCCCCGAGGACGGCTCAGGCCGGGCCTTGGGGCTCGTCCCGGCTCAGGCCGCGGCTTTGGTTGGCTGAAGAGGAGTACTGACAGGGCACGGACTACGGCTATTTGGGCGAGTCTCGCGGCACGTGTGAGCGATTTCTCGAGTTCAATGTACACACCTGACATGTCAGGGAGTCCCTAAATGTGATTTGGCAGTTCTTCTCTTGAGCGCGCAGGTTGCTGTGCTTACGGACGCATGTCAAGAGCAGGGGATCCCAGATACTTAGTATGCATGTGAGTCTGGAAAACTGAGTACACGGAGAGTTCTGACCCATTCTGACAGGTCATTGGGCTCATCGAGGGCGTGAACGGGACAGCGCTCAAGCCCCGGCCTGACGGCTCGGCTTGGGCTTAATATATTCGCAAGCCGGGCCCTCAGGCCGTCCAAAGCCGCCACCAAGGCTCGTCTCGTCCCGGCCTGCAGGGCGGCTCGGCCTCACGGCTTGACGGCCTGAGGCCGGGACTTGCAAGTCACTAGCGATGGCGGTGGCGAGGTAGAATGGAGTGAGATCGTAGTACGGGAGTCAGGGTTTGGAGTCGTGTTTAGCCGCGTCACGGGGCATCTAGCATCCTTGCCGTCATCTAGAGAGCCAACGGCGGTGGGAAAAAGTTGGTACTGGGAGATATGGCTGGAGAACGTAGATACTCACCACGGTCAGGACTCGGTAGACGTTCACCCAACGACGTCCCAGACTTCATTCAGCTTCACAGCGTCCTCCCAGCACCGTAGCAATATCCTTACTGCGTACTACGCGTCGTGGCCGTCTCGTTGCATGCAGAGGGCGCGAGGTCGCCAGTTGCAATCCATAGTACGGGAAGAGCGCGCGCGGACCTAGCTGCAGGAAAGCCTGAGTTGAGCCTGAGTACATACAGAAACGTCAACTGCATATCAGTAAGCACGTACGCACTATGAGAGAGACGGGTGGATACAGCGGGAGCCATGGTGAGTGGGCACGAATGGGGCTTGCCCGGTGGAGGGACAAGGAAGATTCCGACGTGCGTGCTAGTGGACTGGCCAGACCTCAGATCTGCAGATGTTGACGAGCCGTGGACGAAAGTGAAGCACTAGGACCAAGCTAGCGGCTGGCATGAACGGACGTGTGGAGAGCAGGGAATCGCGAGCTCGCCGTCTCGGACAGAGTTGCAGGTTTCCACAGCGCGGCCGGGCGCGTCTGTGGCTGGAACCACGTGGTCGCGACGTCCTGGTCGCGGCATCGTCTTCGTCGAGCTGTATGATAACTCCCTCCTCCGCTCTGCTCCTAAGCTTAGCTAGCTCAGCTCCCACGTTGCGGAGTTGTCGTAGTCCTCATTATACATAGGTCTCTGCACGACCACCGCTACTACTCGCCAAGCAAGTCCTCCGTACGATCGGTACACATGCACAAGGACCAGTGACGGCGAGTACATCTAGACCTTCTCAGTCTGCATCTGTACGGGAACTCCGGAAAAGCGGTATGACAATGAGACCGACCGGTGGGATTGTCGGACATGTGGCAGCTAGGACGGCAGCATCGAGAAGAGAACCGAATGCCGACTACGCGGAAGACGACGACGGCACAACGGCCTGAAGATCTGAGACTTGGGCTGCGCCTTCCTCCTCCCCATCCAAGCGCAAACCAACGTCCCACTCGAGGTCACTGTCATGCGGCGCTGGTTGACGATCCGGGTTCATGAAAGCACCGAGCGACGAGATGAAGCTAGGAGTGTCGTATGGGTCCCTCGAGGAATGCAGCGGATCGTCTGGGTCGACTCTGACGACTGCCTGGTTTGCTTCTTGCAGGTCGAGGAGGAAGCGCGAGATGAGGATGGCTGTGAGGCTACAAAGGGGGAGTGGTAGTGAGTAGAGGGTCGCAGTATCCCACGGTTTAGGTGAAATGCGTACGGGCCGGTGAATATGGTGATATAACTCAGGCCTCTGGAGGCCTCGTCTGCCAGCTGCCGAGAGCAAAATCAACGCAGATAGAAGGAGTGGAATGATCGTAGGGCTTACCGTATATGCCGAAAGGACAAGGTGGAGGGTATTCAGAGTAAGCAGAACTCTAATGACGAGTGTGAGACTTTGTCCGGTCTTTAATGGGCTGTTTTGGGGGACGTACACGAAATACATTGTTCCTGCGTACGGAACGGTAGAGATCATGAGCCACAACATCCTGAAGCACGTCCACCATTGCTACAGGAAAACGTACCGTTGCGGAGGAGGATATCCGATAGCGACAGCCTCTTGGACTGTCGGATGTTCCCTATGGCGCCGCCACTGCTGCTCAGCTTTGTCCAGGTGATGTAGATGAGAAACGTGTCCGCGACGATGAGTGGTACTCGAGAGACGATTGTGACTGTGTAGCTCTTCAGATGAGCGTGCGCTCATGAGTCATGTGTATGGGCACTGGCCAACCTACGCCTTGTACGAAGTTAGTACCAGTCGATACGCGAAGACATTGAGAGAACTGAACCTTAGATTGACTGCCTCAGTCGTATTGTCTGCCCAAAGGCATCCAAACGGTCGGAGGTTCTCTCCAGATATATGATAGTCATAATGAGCCTGTCTCTCAGGAAGCCATACAAATTGTTCAAGGATGGTATATTCACTTACCAGATTGGCACCCACTGGTGCAAGAGACAAAGCGAGGACAAGTATCCCAAGGGGCTTGCTCCTGCTCAACACGTATGCACGGAGGGCAGAGAAGACTCGTAGCAACACGTCGGATAAGTACCGTGTTCCGAGAACCAAAAGCATGGTCGACTTACCGGCCCCGGGAACCAATTGCAGTGCACCTGTTGCCGCAACTGCATTTGTGAACACGGAACAACTGCGTGCCATGTCACACCAATCATTCCATAGTACCCAGAGCTATACGCCAACCTCTGAAACCAGTTAGAAACTGCCATGGCACGGACAGAGATGAATCACCTTCTCCGAAGGGAAGGTGGCCGAGCTGACCAGGACCATTACATAGGCCGTGATGGAAATCCACTTGTTTGCGAAGAAAAACCACGACGCTCCGGTCCGCTTCGAGTTGGGGGTCCAGAAGCACACCATTTCTCGATCGGACGTGACGAAGACGTCATAGATGAAGAGAGCTAACGGGTCAAAAGGCGTGACGTTGAGAAGGGACAAGGTTTCGATAGCCTAAAAGCGGACGCACTAGAGGCTGCCGCTTGGCAGTAAGTCGCAGTATATCTGTTCAAAATGTTAGCTAGCGTTGTCCCGGGAGAGCAGGCTAGAGATGTGCAACGTACAGGGCGTCGAATATGTTTGCGGGGACAGCAGGTGCATCTGGGTCGGAGGACATGCTGGAGTTCAGTGATGGCCGTGACTTTGTCAGAGCCTAGGGGTCACCGGGCTTTATACTCGAGCACGGAGATGCGGTGAACATAACTACTCGATGGGCATCGCGGGTCGCACACCAATTACGGGCGTGCCCGCCTTATTTAACCACATCAGGGACGATGACACATTCCCATATAATGGCCCGACCTGCGTACCGGCTCTAAGTTCGCGCCCATGTAGAATGCACAGGCAAACGAAGCTAGAAAGGACACAAAGACTGAGGACAAGCAGCGGAAGTTAGCCTCCCGATGAGCGTGCAAGAGACTTCTCGAACTTGATATTTGCGCACCCGGATGGATAGAACAGTGAACGTGTCGTTGACTGAGCATTATCCTGCAGCCATCGGCGCATTTGTGAGTAAATCGTTTGCATGCGAGTAGAAGCAAAGCAACTGACCGCTGTCGGCGATGCTGCTTATGAAGCGGGTAGATTCTCACAGGTCAGCACCTTCCTGGGTGGGGAAGGCACTGGACTGAAATTGGTCGGGTCGTGTACTGCGCCGGTCGCTCACGCACAAATAGGAGGCGATAGTGGCGTATCTCGGGAGGCCGTGAACCTAACACCACTGGTACGCCTGCGGGGATCTTTCTGACGATCACCACGGTAGCTGTCGACACTGCCAGCGATTGACTGTTAACGTGTGGATAATCCAAGGAACTCGGCCATGTTTGGAATATTCACAATTTGAGCATCCTCGCGAGTAGTATCAGCACAGTAGAAAGGCGCAAACCTATGAACTGTTTGAACAAGAGCTCACCTGCAGCCATATTTGTGGCTGACGACACCGCTGGCTGCGGATATAGCATGTAGTCGGGACGGTCGACCTTATAGCCTTGTACATGTTCTCATGTCTGTGACCCGGAGGACAGGAAACATTTTCCTCATAGAACGGACACAGTCTGTGCACACGGCGGCAAAGGAAGCAGTACAGTGGCAGTAAGTGGACAAGTTGAACTTCCAAGTCGCTGAGCCGCGGGGACAGGCTGTCGAGATAACCACGTGGCGATAGCGGAGATCTGAGATCTGAGAATTGGGCGTTTCTTTCGCTGCTCATGCTGCTCGTCCACTAGGCTCGCTTGCCAGCCTGTAGTTCCTCGTCCCTCAGAATACAGCTGGTACGTCTTCGCAGGGGGGGTGGCAGTGAGGTACCGTGGGAACATCTTCTCTCGCTCTCAGTCCCTCGTCCACTTGGGACTCCAGGCTCAGCCAGAAATTACGCCGTGTGGTAGATACACGACCCGGAGACCGTGGTCTCAGGGAACTTTGTCCACGATCTCGGCAGCTTGGAGGACGAGAGAATGAGTTCTACGCAAGACGACGGAAGTGCTAGCGCCCGAGCTTCAAACTCCGATCGTTCCCACCAGCCAAACTTCGCACTCAGAAGTTCTCACGGGGGGTATCTGCGACCCCCCCCCCTCAAGAGCTACAAGCCTACTCGTCCACCATCATCCTGTCAAGTTCTCGCCGTTTGCTCCCTCGTAGCTTGCCTTTGCTGCTCTATAGCTCCCTGTGATATACTACTTGGATAGTCCAGCGCCACCAGAGATACTTGGCCGACGAGCGATGCCTCTCTGCGATCAGTTACTACGGACAGATGGAACTCAACTCGACAACATACCCCTTTCCTACAATGTACGGCTTCCTCAAGAAGCCTTCTGACCGAAAATTCCTTTGTTTCTGTTGCAACAGTGGGTTAGATCCCGTGACGGACATAGGCCTCGGTAAGTCACAGAGCACAGAGTCGCATCGAGTTCTGACCTGCGATTTCCCTCATCCATCCTGGTGCTCTCTCGAGTGAGCTTACCTCCGCTCTACACGTCATGGAACAGCACACTGAGTTGCGCCTCACGAAGATCCCACGTCTTCTTGCGCCCGTATCGACCTCCATTGTCCTCGTCCCCGACCCCGTCTCTGGCCGCAGCGTCGAAGCCGTCGTCGTGCCCTTGACGAATGAGAGGCACCCGGTCGCCATCACCCAGGGCGATGGGCATCTCGAATAGACCTTCGAGGTCAGAGGATACAGCCGCTGGACGAAGTTAGGGCGCGCCGGAACCTCTATCGCACGATCTCCACGTTCACCGCCACGCCATTGCTTCCTCGACCTTCTCCAGAATTGGCTAAAAGGCTACGAAGGGCAACACTGCCATGTGCGCGGTCCGCACGCAGCTATCCCGGCCGGGCAGTACAGACGTTCAGCGTTTCTGGCTACCGCTCGCCCGGGTCGATCACAGACGTACAAACGCACCGTCGGCACTAGACGCAGCGTGGGCACCGAAAGCCTGCCTAGAAGACCTCTAGACCCACCGCACCGTGCTTTCTCCGATGCGCGGTCGTCGCTCACGGGAAGTCGTCGGGTTCGGCGGTTTGCAACGCGGTCTCGAGTGGTGGAGGCAGCCAGGGCGGACGGACAGCGTAGCAAGTGTTCGAGGCGGAGTTCTGGTCCGTGTCCGCGCCGTCATCGTGAATATATCTCTTACACCCGACAGTGCAGAGCAAGCAGACGGAGGAGACTGAGCTCTTGAGCATGGATCGCCTCGGTGGGCTCGGCCACAAGTATCCGGACGACGGTACTTGGCGGTCTGGTTACCTCTCAGGCCGGCGTGCAAGAGGATCGAGGGTATCGGACAGAGACCAGCGAGAGTGGAGGAGCAAGGTGCATGACGCGAGGTCGTTCATAAGTACAGTACGAGATACATAGAGATCTATACGAAGGACTTGTAGCCTTTCACCGTCCGCACAAAACCCAGGGAAAGCATGCAATGCAAAGATCAAACTGAAGCGGATATCGACACAGAACAAGTAGAAGATGGCGACGACAACGAAGACGCAGTGGCCTCGAGCTGAGACGTCTCGACCGAGCTGCCTTCCCCCTTAGGGTGCGATGCGACGTCCCAGCCGAGATCGTCGTTGGGCCGCGCCGGAAGGTCTGAGTTGATGTATGCTCCAAAGGAAGAGATAAAGTTGGGCGTGTCGTCCCAGGGGTCCCTCGAGGAATGCAGCGGGTCGTCAGAATCGAGTCTGACGACCGTCTGGTTGGCCTCTTGCAGGTCAAGGAGAAAGCGCGAGATGAGGATGGCGGTGAGGCTGCAAAAAGGAGCTGGGTAATGAGTAGACAGTCACGGCATATTGTGGTTATGGCGAGATGCGTACGGGGTGGTGAAGTAGGTCACATAGCTCCCTAGTGAATTGGCGGCTATCTGGTGAGATCAAATGGAGGATGAGCTTACAGTGAACGAGCATGAGACCAGCTATGCGCATTACCGCGGTCACCGAAAGAACCAGATGGAGGATATTCAGGATGAAGAGGACTCTGGTAGCCAAGCGCGTAAGTCAGTCAGTCCGGTCTGCTTTCGGCCGTGTTGCGGAACATACAGAAAGTATACTGTTCCTGTGTGCAGTGTAGAGATCATGAGCCACGACGTTCGGGGCACATCTGATATTGCTGGAGAGAGACACACCGTCGCGAATGAGGATATCCGATAGCGACAGCCTTTTGGACTGTCGCATATCCCTCAATGTGCTCCTACTGCTTGTCTTCGCCCAGGTGATGTAGACGAGTAGCAAGTCGGTTACGATGAGCGGCACTCGAGAGACGGCTATGACTGTGCAGTGTCTCGGATGAGCGTGCGCCACTGCATATACTCGCTAGAGTACATACGCCTTGTATCAAGTCAGTATTGAAAGATCTTGAGATCAGATGGGGAGAGCCGAACTTTACTGAAAGTGCCTCGGTCTCGTTGTCTGTCCCGAGGCATCCAAACGGCGGAAGATTTGCTCCCGAGATGTGATAGCCGTATTTGACCTGCATGGGTGACCAGTCTTCGTCCATCTGCATGATCCAAGGAGTATTCATCCACTCACCAGATTGACCCCTACTGGTGCTAGTGACAACGCAAAGACGAGTATGCCGAGAAGCTTGCTCTTGCTCAATACATATGCACGAAGGGCGGAAAAGACTCATGGTAACACATCAGATACTTCCTCATGGATACTGGAAACGTGACTTACCGGCTCCCGGGATGAATTGCAGTGCCTGGACAGCCTGCTGCACCATCACGAACGAGGAACAACTACGAAGGGCGATGGTCAATCTGCAATCATTATTCTTGAGCTCTGGGAGGCTAGACACCAACCTCTGATTCTGGTCAGACATGTATCGCCGTGGTACCGGGGTTATTCTTGCTCACCTTATCGGAAGGGAAAGATGCGGACGTGACCAACGCCACAACATAGTACAACATGGAAATCCACTTGTTGGCGAGGAAGAGGAGCGGCCCTCCGGTCCACTTGGCGGTCCAGAAGCACGCCATTTCCCGATCGAATGTGACAAGGGCGTCGTAAAAGAAGAGAACTGCGGCGAGAGAACGTTTGAGGTCGGCAACTTGAAGGACGAACTTGCGATGAGCATGACGTACCGGCGGCCGCCAGTCCGCAGTATCCACCGGTATAGCTGTTCGGCGGTGTTAGCTACTGTAGCTTTGTACCGTGAGTGCGAGCTAGAGATGTGCGACGTACAGGGATTCGAATAGGGCCACGGTTGCAGCAGTAGCATCTGCGTCGGAGGACATGGCAAAGCCAAAGGATGGCCTCGAGTTCAAGGCGACGCTTAGGTCGTAGCAGCACCGAAGGCACGACGGGGCCTTATATTGAGCACAAGTGACCCGTGACAGGTACGCATTTTCGTTGCATCGACCACGTCCGACCCCACTCGACCGGACTGCGTCGCCTGAGTCAGAATAGTTGTGCGACTCGGAGCATGACGGAGAGGCAGCGCTGCCCGCGACTGAGTAGTAGAGGGAACCGATGTGAAGGTATATCCAACGATCAGCCATGAGGCCTTGAAGTTGCACAGCAAACCAACGTACTAGCTCTAAGTTCGCGCCCATGAGCAACGCACCTAGACCTAGTAAGTCACCCCTTGCACGCAAAGTTCGAGCGGCTTTCAGCCGGCAACTGACGGTTCTATATGAACGACTCCAAGGAAGACGCTTCCCTGTAGCGAAGGAGAACCGATGGTCTGTGCTCTGCCGTCGCCGTACGGCCGCACAGGTGGACCCGATGCTGTCGTGACAGTATCAACTGCGGCTAGTTATCTCCCCCCTCGCGCGATAGCCCCGACTCGGCTCGGAGCGCACACCCTTGTTAGAAGCCAAGCCCGCACTATCCCACACGGCTTCGACCCAAGGTGTTCCCAAAACATGTGTGCTCGCCCTTGGTGTCGACGCGCTCACCATCAGGTATGTCAGTGATGGATGCTGTAGAGGGCGGCCGCGGAGCAGTTCTCTGACGGCATGGCGCAGTATGCTGTATCCTCAGTGATCGCAGCGTCATCGCTGCTACCGCGGAAAGACGGTCGATAGTCCTCTGGAAGTCGTAGTTGACGTGCAAGTGAGGAGCATGCCAAATACGACTTCCATCTCTTACTGGAAATTAGCCACTGTGCGAGTCGCACAACGCCGCACAGGGCACGAGTTTCCGATGGTTAGTTAACACCCAACCCTGGAGCTGCTCGCAGGATCGGATTCGGATGACGCATACAGGACTCACACGGAGAGGTGAAGCACGCCGATCGCCGGCGGAGGTGACGAATGCCCTCGAGGCCCTGCTTCTGCCGCACAGCATACCAACGATAGGGTTCCTAGTGTATATGTTAGCTCAGAGAGTTTGGTCATTCGTGTAGCCAGTCGCTATCAGACATCCACGTTTAAGGGTACGCTGCGTAGGTCGGAGGTGGCCAGTTACATCCAGACCGAAGGCACGCACAGGAGACATACATACAGGAGCAATGATGACATTTTGAGGATTTATACACGGGGTTCCGACATAATGTTATTCTTCAGGGAGCGGTACCTGTGAATTCCAACGCCACATCAGCTCACCGCACATAGAACCAGAAGTGCTGAGAGACAGACCTTGGTTGCCGCACCCGACTGCAGGCCACAAGTCGGCAGACTCGCCCTTGATACATGCCCCGTTCCAGATCGGGCCGCCGTCGGAGCCTGACCACTGGCTGCAAGGTACTTCCGTGTACGTTCCCGTGAGCGCACCGTGGCCCGAGGGGAAGAACACTGCAGCACCGCCGGTATCTTCGCAGATGTCGAAGCTGCGTGCACATCAAACTGTCAACTCACAGGTGCGCGAGCGAATCGAGAGTGGAGACGCACTGCATGGGCTCGCCGTATTGGTTGATGTGGTTGCTCTGCGATTGGCCACACCACGGCTCGTTGCCCTGCACGGGGCAGAGGTCGGTGACTTTTACGATGATAGTCTGGCCGAAAGGACCCGGGTAAGAAGGCGAGTACGGGTCCCTGTTGCCTGTTAATGCGAAGCAGCGGCCGCATGCGTCTCCAGGGCCCAGGCCTGGTGGGGAGCCGAATGCAAGCTGGTTGACGGCTGCTGTGTATCCGTACCCGACGATGCCACACGCTTTGATGCAAGCATTTTATGTCAGTGATGGTATACCGAGAAGCGAGAGACGTCGGATTACTCACCGGGCTGGGCGCAGTACGAGTAGTGCGTGAAGGAGGTATTGCCCGACGGGACCTGGATGTAGCCCCCAGTCGCGCGAGTCTCGGGGATGAAGACGCAGCTTGCTGTGGAGGCGGCCGCAATAAACTGTAGAAAGAGCAGAAGATGGCTTGTCATAGCTTCCCACCAATGTTCTGAGCTATTCGAGACAGAGAAGGGAGATGTCGAAAGAAGCTCTCAGCAGAGATGTTTGTGACTGCGCCGTCCTTATATGTTTGCGCACTCCGGAGACTAGGTCTGTCGCGCCGTCTGGACATCGAGCCTGCTCAAGGTCTGGTGGCCAGTGACGGTCAAGGCGGGTGATGCTTTCCGCCCAGGGAGGGGAAGCGCATAATGTTCGGAAGGTGAGAGATGCTCGGACTTGAGGACGGACGGGATCATGTTCCGTCATGAGTTCAAAGCGGCAATGCAGTAGGACCTGGTCTATGTCTGCGGATACTCCAAGTAGACTGCCCTTTGTCGCCTAGAGGAGGCGAGACGGTGGAATCAGTACGTCGCAGTTGCCCATCGGCCCAGCACGCAGGACGAGGAAAATCCGAGTCCGCACCGTTCCGCACCCTGTGTAACCGGTAAGAAATAGACATTGCGTTTTGCAGGAAGACATGCTGTTATCTAAATGATTCCGGTGGTGCAAGAGCCGCAGGAGGACGGGTACTATTTCGGTAGCGACAGCAGTCAAGGTCATGACAGCAACATGACAGTAACGACGACTCGGACGTCTCGCCCAATAGCACAAAGGGCGCTTACAGGCCGTGGCTGGCCGGTCCGAGAGCCCGTCGATAAGATAGACGCCTTGAACTTGCGCGAGAAGTTGCATAGATTCTGGACTTTGACTCCTACCTTTACATCCTCCTTCCTTCAGCAGCTTGCGCCTTGCTGGGCTACAGTCACTCATGGAACGAATAGACCGGCTTGTTAGGACCTGGATTGCCTCTGAACAGGAGCAGGAGATCGAGGACACGGTCAAAGGTGCGTCCGGACCTTGTACGGCCAGTAACAGCATCGTAACGGTTCATAGAGATTGAGCAGGGAAATGCAACCTTGCTACATGTCGTGAAGTCCCTCGGGGAGTATCTCACCTCGGAGGAAGACGATCTGCGCACCAAGGGTAATGCTCTCGACCTCCTTGTACGCACCCTGTTTCACACATCGTAATACCAGGCGTCGAGTTCCTCTCCCTCGTCATCGCACGATGTCCCCCTGAGAAGCTCAACCGCCAATCCGGTGCGCACGTTCTGTGCTGCTCAAGCATTTATTCGTTCTGACGGTCTGCGTCACTCAAGTCCGGACACTTGTCGCGTTCTACTGTGGCAAGCTCGAAGACACGGAGACTATCATACCTGCTCTGAAGGGTTTGACCACCCTCACGAAGCTTCCATTGTTCACCTCGATAGATGCTGTCGATGTTGCCAGGGCGTAAGTGATCGGCTTCACGAGAGACGCCTCGCGTTCGCTTTGGTCGGTCGACGGACTGACAGGCGGTACCCGCGCTGACTGCATCCGCAGGCTCTTCGCGCACGTCAGAATGAACGTTCTTGTGCAATCGCAGCGCTTCATGGTGTTCACCATCATCGACAATCTAGTTGCCAGCCAGAGAGAAGCTCTCAAGAACATGGGCGACGAGTTCGTCCGTGGGTATGTCGGCTTAGCAGAGGGAGAGAAGGATCCCCGGAACCTGCTCCTTGCCTTCGCGATAGACCGCGTTCTCTTGATCGAATTTGATGTCACCAAGTTCATAGAGGTACATTTAATGTCGTTGCTCAATGGAGCCGAATCTCATATGTTCCAGGACTTTTTCAACATCACATTCTGTTACTTCCCGATCACATTCAGGCCGCCTCCTAACGACCCATATGGCATCACGACGGAGGATCTCAAGGCTGCGCTACGGTAAGCCCGCCGCCAACGTGCCCCGTACTTGCGTATACCGATTCCCACTTCACTCTTCAGCTCCTGTCTGCACGCTACACCGGCATTTGGGAAGTTGGCGATTCCCGTGTTCCTGGAGAAGCTGACAGCAGGATCCCCTGTGACGAAGGTATTGAGCTAATCATGCTAGTCTTATATATCTGACAAGTCCCTGGTCGCAGAAAGATACGCTTGACACGCTCGATGTCTGTCTTCCTGTGTATGGTCCAGCCATCGCGAGAGAGTTCGCACGCAAGATGTGGAACACGCTCAAGCTAGAGGTTGGTGTTGTTCCCCCGATCGTCACTGTGATCTCACCCAGCGATGCAGATATTCCAACCGACGGACAACGTAACGGAGGAGAAGGCGTTGAAGACCACGCAGGTCCTCATCCAGACCATATACTCCGCAACTCCTGCCGAGAAGGCGGACGATGCGGAGATCGAGGGTCTGGCAAAGGAGGCTTGTGAAGAGTGCATTCAGATCCTGCGCGAACCCGAGAAGAGCCAGGCGAAGCATGCCATCAAGGTTCTCTGCGCGTTCATGTCAACTACACGTCAGTCTTCTCAATTCCGTATGTGTGTGGTATCGCTAACCTTGCCTCTACAGCGTCCGTTGCGAGGTTTACCCTTGCCAGAGCAGTCCCGCACTTCGTCAAACTCTTCCTTAATCCTGACGAGTTGCCAAATCGGGCCCCGACTCTGAGACTGCTTGCCGACTTGATCGAGGCTGCGCGAGAGTCGACGTCGCAAGACCCCGAGGTCCTCCCGGATGAAGGGAGCATCCCTCTGGCCCCCTATAAGGACGAGGTGATTGGCGTCCTTACAGTGGGCCTCAAGACTCCCGCAACGGCTTATCCTGCCATCGATGCGCTCAAGAGCATGGTGCGCACTCCAGGGCTCCTCACGGACGAGGAGCTCGGGTTCGTGGTGCACAACGTGAACGAGGTGCTACAGAAGGACGAGGACGAGACTGACCTCAGGTGAGAACCCTACTCATCCATCCGTTCGTTCAACAGCAGTCTCAGATGTGCGAACCTTTTCGTCAGCGATGTCTCTCTGGACCTATTATGCACAGTTTCTGCGGTCGCACCATCGCACGTCTCCGGGAACACATTGCCACTCCTTTTCTCTGCTCTCCCGGACCGCGCACCGGCGCGCGACGCAGATGCAGAGCGCCTGAAGTACTGGCGTACACTCGCGTCGCTCAAGAAGCTCTGCACACAACCCGACCTCTTCGAGACACTCGTCGTCCGATTGTCCACCAAGCTCGACCTCCTTTGCGTCCCATCTCCATCGTCCACTTCAGCGTCTTCAGAAGCAGGCGAGCAAGCACCGGAGGACTTGGAGCCCGCTGCTGCATACGCGCACTCGATATTGAAGACCCTCGCGGACGTCCTCTCTGCCAAGATCGAGCTGGGCCATACGGATGTGGTCAAGTATATCGATAAATTGGCCCCGCGGTTGTACAACCTCTTCATCTTCTCTGCGCTTCTCGCGGAGGAGAGGCCCATGGTCGCGACGGATCCGCGGCTGCTCGCTGTGACCGCGCAGATAGTGACGTTGGTTACGCAAACACTCACTGCTACGTGCGTGTCCACTTTTTGGGTACTGACATCGTGCTAACTTCGCAATAGGAGACAAGAAACGTTCGTCAAGTCTGTCTTCGCAGCATATTTGGACGGGGACGTGTCGCAGCTCACTCAGGGCATCCAGAAGATCCCTGCTGACAAGAAGTTCAGTCCCTTGCAGGCCAGTTTGTTTGTTCGTTTCGCTTGCTACCATCATCCTGACGGACACGATCAGCCTGGTGCATCGACGTACCAGAAGAAACTCTTGGTACTTTTCTCTGCGGCTGTGATTGCGCTCCACAAAGAGGTGTGTCTGAATTGCAGTATAACGCATCTCATGATCAGTTCTGAGGATCATCCAGGTTGCCTTACCGGTGTCAGATGAGGTCGCTTTCCTCGATAGTTTGCTGCAGTGGATAGTCGCACATGCGGAGAATGCTCTGCAACGAGAGGCGCTGATGCATCTCATCGCCGCCGTCGTGAACCGACATGCCGAGAGTAAGTCAACTATTTGCAGCTTTGGTGGTGTTCTCACTTTCTGACTGAATGGGTTGGCCAGAGCTAGACGCCTTCCTCTCGTCAAACGTCGATGGCTTCTGGACGTCACAGATCGCGAACACCAATGCATCCCCCGAGGCCCGTCGAAATGCCATATCGACGTTCACATGGGTATGGCACCGTCTCTCGACCACTGGCGCGCGCCGCGTGGTATGGCTGCTGACCAACCTTATTGCTGGTAGCTCACCAAGGCCCTGCTCGTCCGCGGACATGCGCGAGCGATGCAGAACGTGGACCGCCTGTTCGAGCTGTTTGACGACGAGCACGTGAGCTGGGACGCTGCACGGGCTGTCGGCAAGATACCTGGCACCGACAAAGTCTTGACGAAGAAGAACCATGCGATTCTCAGGGTATGTGTCCGCGAAGCTCGCCATCCCCCGATCTCTATGTTCACGACGCATCCCAGATACTCTACGCTCAGAAGTATTGCAACTCTGTCCTGCCGCGGATCATCGAGGGTGCGAAAGCCTCAACTAGTGAGTATCTCTCTTATAGATGTGTATCTGGTGTCCTCATGCTGATCAACACGTAGACTCGCCACGGCAGAACGCGTACCTTGTCGCGCTGGCTGCCCTCATCAAGTCCGTGCCCAAGTCTACCTACGCACATGAGATGCCCTCGGTACCGCCCTTCCTCTCCCTTATCAGCCACACACTTCTCACCTGCAAACGGCTCAGCTCATGCCTCTGCTTCTTCGTGGACTCGACTTACCCGACAATGATATCCGGGCCAGCGTCATCGACACCCTGCACGCCGCAGCGGTCTCAAGCGAGAAAGACAACGCGATCATTGCGGAACATGCATCCAGCCTGGTGTCGACGATGCTGAAGAACAGCCTCGTCTCGCAGATGCCCTCTGTGGTGAGTCCCCAAGATGCCAAAACCGTCGCAATGCAAAGGCTCACGTCCGGCCATAGCGGGTCCGTGTAGCGGCACTGCGCTACCTCGCCATCCTCCCGAGTGTGGTGCGGTATGACGTTCTGCATCCCCAGAAGGCCACTGTTATACGCGAGCTGGCGAAGGTTTTGGACGACCCGAAGAGAGTCGTCAGAAGCGAAGCAGTGGAAGCACGGTGCGTCTTTCGTCCTCTCAAATCGCATTGCAACCTTCTATAACACGTACTTGCCCCACAGCACGAATTGGTATGCGATTCGATGGACTGGAGCTGTGATTTGCACTGATGTCACTCCCCGCAGGTTCAAGTTCTCCGGCTAACCACCATGATATATGACGAAGGGTATGTCCATGGCGATCGTAGTTATGATCTATGTAAGACAATCGGGGTGAGAGTACATGACGCCGTGTTGATATACGGTAGTTGTAGTAGCAGGAACTGAACAATGTATAGCGAAAGATGTACTAGATATTGTGCGCATGCATAAAAGCGTTGAGTCATGACGAGAGCAACCTGCTTCCCCAGACCAGACATCTACTCCTCATCCCTCCACACTCCATATGATCCAGGAAACTAACCAAGCAGTAGCAGTAACATAACGATAAGCAGGAAAAACGCGTACGCAGAGTTGGCAGGATACGCTCATGAGACGGCGGCGATGATCGCCTGCGTCTTCGTATGCGCCTCCGCAAGGGCCTTCTCGAAGGCTTGCAGGTGTTCCTGGACGATCTTCCTCCCGTCTACCCTTCGCTGCACTCTCGGTGGCGAGGTCGCGCCCGACACGGGGGTATCACCCTCCACGATCCCGGCCTCCCACTTCTCTATTCGCACTCTACTCCGCTCCGCGCTGTCCCACTCCGTCCTCCAGCCACCCAGCTTGTTCTTTAGCGCACGAATCTTCCGGCCGGCCTCGGTCGTCGCTGCGGCGTTGACTTGTGTGTGTTCCGATATTGTGGCGAGCGAAGTCGCAGTAGATGTCGTGAACGTGCGGAGATGAGTAAGGTGGGTAATGGCCACAGTGGGTGTGGGAGGGCCATGCAGCGACGGGGGTGGCGGGAATTCCGTCTTCACCGGTGTAGGCGGATACGCCGAGTCATACTCGTCCTCCTCCTCGTCCCCGAGCCGTGCGCGGTCGGGGTCCACCTCCCAGTCATTGGACTGCAGCGTCGCGTCCTCGGTGACCGTATCGAGCTCCGCAACCTCTGCTCCAGCACGCGTCGCCGACGACGGCCCCGGAGCCACGACATCGTCCTTGATTATGTCCTCGAGCTCGGGAAGCACGCTCAGCGCGTCGGTCCCTCCCACCTCGCCCGAGATCTTGCGGAACTCGCGTTCGTACTCGAGCAGCTCCCGCAGCTGGGTCTCCCGGTCCCGCGTCGCGTCGTTGATCCGCCGAATCATGTCCGACGCGAGCCGCTCGAGCGTCGGAGTGGTGTGAGACGGTTCGCCCGCGTCCAGCCGGCGCAGCTGGGACAGGAACTTCTCCGTGTACTCCAAGTCGGCGGCGAGAATCGCCATCGGGTCCTGCTCGGCTGTCGGCGAGGTTTCGTCGGGGAGACCGTGGGGCTGCGGAAGTCGGGGTCATAGTCGGGTGGGACATCTTCAACGAGGTGTGCGGGCGAGTGTGGTTGAGACGAGGCACCGTTGAGCTGTGCAGCGAGAGAGTCTGCGCCGCCAATATCCAATTCCACGCCATTCTCTTCCTCCTGGAACTGTGGTGCGGATTCGTCGTACGTGCCTTGTGGGGTACCATCTATGCCCTCTGCGCCCTCATCGTACTCGATCCCAAACTCCTCCGCAAGCAGCTTCGACCCTGCGCTCGGCTCTGGGAGCAGCGCAGCCGCCAGTTCATGTGCGAGCGAGTGCCGACCATTGGCTGCGTCGTCCCCGAGCGCGTCGGCAAGAGAGGATGGGCCGCGTAGAGACGCGGAGGACTTGCGGCCGTTCAAGCTGAGGCTTTGTCTTGACGGCGACTTGTGTGGTGATGGTCCAGTCTTCGGCGAGAGATAGCGCGAGCTGAACACGTCGTCGTCGTTGTCGATGGAGGGCATGGTGGTAGAGACAGTGGTGGTTTCGTGCAGAGTTACTTGACAACGCCCCAGATTAGTCCGCGCGCGTACGTGTAACACCAACTACATAAGCGGTCGTCTACTATTCGGGTAACTAGCATCGATTAGCACTGTAACAAGTCTACTAAAGTTACTTACTCTGGCATGCCCAACTTGAACGTTGACGGTCATCATCTCGCGATTGTGTACCCATGTCCTTGTGAATGGATGAGAGAGTATGTGAGGACGACTATCCTACTGTCTTCATTTGCGAAGGTGGACTGACCAAAGTACTTGTCAGATACAGTGTTTATTGAACGTTTGGTGTGAAGCTTGACTACGCCGGTCCAATACTCCTGGTTGCAACTTGCCAGACCAGTACGGTTGTGCTTTCGGCGTGGTTGTGGCTCAAAATAACGCGAACGGGGCTACGCGTTCGCCGACTGCGGGGCTCGCCTCCGGTTAGTACTGGCAGCTTGAAGCAGAGCGTCGACTCAGGGCCTTCGACTTCCATCCTTCATGCAATCCCGGTGCCAACCTAGTGCGTATGTTGGATGCTGGGCGGTGAAGGATAAGTGAATTAACCTCTGGCCTACCATCCTACCTATGGGCACCGTCCTTTCCTCGATGTTCGCCTCTACTATTCATATCATCCTATGGAGCTCATCCAACCGTAACATGGCCATGCCGCCACCAAAACCCGAGGGAACGTCTTCGTCTTGTACAGTCGCCGGACATGTTCTCGGGAGAATCACGCGCTGGTAGCGGGTCTACGGTGGCTGCGAGATTGCATGGCCCTTTTCAGTTGAGTTCTTCTAACTTATCGTGCATGGATCACTCGTCTAACACGCTCTGCCTAGCAGCTGAAGATTCCTCGAGCTTCGCATGCCGGCAGGCGGGCGACCGTGTGCAGCACATGGCTGGATAGTCTGCGATGACGGCCAGTCGTCATCCGAGGCCCCACCTAGGAGGACGTGGCGTGTTCGAAGTTGCCTACTGCATACGGTAGGATCGAACTGCAACGGTCAGAAGTTGTCCTCCTCATTGTACGACAACGATCCGTGCATGATAATGCGGCCGACTGCGGTATACTGGTTCCAGGGCTCAATCTCTGTTCTATCCAGCCGGGCGCGCGGATATCAGGTTCGAGAATCGGATTCTTTGTTTATCGAGAGAGAAGCCAACCTTATTCTCTCATCCTCAGGTTCTTGGCTTCGTTTGCTCATGAATTCTGCATGGGCGCAAACGTAGAGCTAGTATGTAATTCGGTCCTCTGGGCAACCGTCATAACTAGACATTCCAGATCATCTTCGGGATAATACTCCACTACTCTCTATTGGCCACCCAATCGGTTGCACCACGATGGCGTCCGCAACGCAGGAAGCTACAACTCGGAGGATATGCGGCGCAACCTCACGCTCGCACAACTCTTCTACTCCAGCTGATGAGATCGGGTTCCATACAGTCACAAGGTCAACGGCCAACATGCTCATCGCATCACCGTACTGGAGTATAAAGCCCGGCTGTGCGATGGGTGACGTTGCGGTTGTCCTCGACCCCAACAAGGCGACGGCCACTACCCGACTCCAGCATGTCTTCCGCTGCAGATGCTGCTGCTGCAACCGCGGCCCTGTTCAACACCCTGTACGTCGCATCTCCAATTCAAGCCTCTCATTCCGTACAACGCTTGCTGACACATCGAACAGCTATACCGAGGATTACTGCGATGTGTCTGCCTCAGGTCCGTGCTTATCATTGCGAATCCGGCCCTGTCGACCTAACGCGTATTCCCACCGTAGTTCTCTTCATTCACGACACTTTCTGCACGTTCAATCGAGAAGTGGCTTGCTTCTGGTCCGCCAAGCGGACCGGGGCGTCGCTCTTGTTCTTCGCAAACAAGTGGATATCAATGGCGCTCTATGTGATGTTTTTGGTCAGCCTTGCATCTTTCCCTTCTGATAAAGTAAGTTACCGCAGTTCATGCTGAGGCTATATCTAACCGGATCCAGAGGTTCGTGTACAGCCTCACAGAGCTCAGAGTACCGCAAGTTGATCGTTGACGACCGCAGTTGCTCTTCGTTCCAAATTGTATATGAAGCAGTGAATGTGCTTCAACTCGTGCCCGCGGCTAGTAAGTCTTGCTCTTACTGCTCGGAGAGAATAATCTGATGCGTTGCCATGAGTTTTCTCTGCCCTCCGAGTCTACGTGTTGAGCAGGAGCTCGCTGCTTGGACTACTTGTTCTCGTTTGCTCTCTAGCACCAGTAGGTGCTAATCTGGTGAGTGGTTTAATGTCATTCGCATCGCATGAACGGGTGCAGACTCATCGACTATGCAGGTCGGATACGCCTATCAGTTCTCTGGAGAAAATTACCCGCCCTTTGGATGTCTCCAAGACACCAGTGTGACTGAACCGATTGCCTTAAGGTTTGGCTTTCTCCGTTCTCACCTCATCTGACTTCGTACTGACTTCGAAATAAGGCGTAGGTTGACTAGTGATCATGACCTTCAGCACCCGCTCATCCAACGATTGGTGCACAGTCACAGTCGCCTCTCGCGTGCCACTCATTTTTGCCGACATCGTGCTCATCTACATCACTTGGACTAAGCTGAGCTGTAGGAGCGCTCCAGTGAGGGATACGCGACACTCCATGTCGCTTGCAAGCGTCCTCTTCCGTGATGGTTCGTCTTTCAGTAACAATGCGTGGGAGGCCATCGTGGCTTACGACGTATTCTACACCGCACGCAGGAACAATCTACTTTGTGTACGTCAGGCTGCCGCAAAGCTTACGGGTTACCTGAGGGGAACTCATACCCTCCTCGTCAGGGTTCTGTCCGTTCTCAACCTTCTGCATCTTGTCCTTTCGGTGACTGCGGTAAGAAGCATGGTCTGTCTCCCAGGTCTGACCTGAATTAACCGTTACCTGGGCAGCTGGGGATCACGGGCGACGGCGCAAGTTATGCGACCAATTTCACCGGCCCGTATGCATTTCATCATAACCGCACGTTACTGCGATTCTCTATTTACTGTCACTCTCCTTTTACAGTCTCACAGCCATACTCGTCTCGCGCTTCCTCCTGGATCTGCAGGAAGCGAACCGGATGGTCGTCAGAGGCGTCGACCCCGACGATCCGCTACATTCCTCGTCTGATGCACCAAGCTTCATATCATCTCTGGGAGCTTTCATCAACCCGGATTTTCCAGCATCGTCCGACGATGAGCTCGAGCTGGACGACGTCTCGTGCCCAAACCGGGAGGAGGAAGGCGGAGCCCAGGTCTCGAAGTTTCAGGCCGCCTCGCCCTCATCGGTTTCCGCGTAGTCTGCGTCCGATTCCTTGTTGATTGACCTTCCCACAGCGCGCTTTACACTCCATGTCCCCAATCTTTCTATATTCGTTCGAGTTGTTGCACCGCCTTTCTTCAGTCCTAGTGTGAATGTAACGAATTGATGCTTGCCATTGGTCACGGCCATCGGTCAGTAGTGCCTGTATGTATGTATCACAACGGATGCTTCAGCATACCACGTCGTACTCCGTGTTCCAGACAGTACTAGTACGACTCGCGGAGTGCAGCAGTGAGAGTACGTAGGCTGAGGAAGGGAAGGAGGGAGTCCCGAGACATGCGACGCGCCTCACGTGGCCATCTTCCCCCACAGACGCGAGTCCGAGTCCTCCGATCTCTGGCAGCTTTGTACTCCGAGCCCCTCCTCCTACCCTCCTCTCAACAGTCCAGTGTTCACTCAAATCGTCGAACTCTTTTTAGTCTCGAAGCTCATGCTTGATGTGCTGCCAGCAACACGATTGCAACGCAGCAGGATTTCTCTGCTCTTTCCTTGTAAGTATCCTCGCCCGACTCCTCGAGCCGTCATGCTTGTCTCCGGCATGTACTCTCTACGAGGCATGATCTCCTGCTGACGTCCCTTTGCTGCAGTGGAGACCTTGAATGCACCGAACAGACGACATATAGCATCATGCTCTGTCGTAGAAGTCAATTTCCGCCCGAGCTAAAGTCGGTGACGAGCTCATTTGGCAACAGCGTCCTAGTCCTGGTCGTCACCGGGCGATCCAGGCTTCGCCCGGTAAGCTCCCAATTAGAGCGGACCTGGCTGCACTGTATAGAGTGTCAGATTTTTGAGCCTGCGTACACTGGTCAGGCAAGTACCCCGGTGGAGAATTGCACGCTGGTAGGGGGTGGCCGGGTATTGGAAAGCTACGAACGTGATGGCGAGGAGACAAACATCATAGCCCTCTTCGGTCGAGCTCTTCCTTCGTATCATACATGTTTTACTGATCAAACACATCGTCCTTCGACCTGACAGCGGAGGTTCCTAGCGCTCTAGGTACCAGTACGAGACTGTCTGTTGCTGCATAGGTAATGTCGGTTTCCAGCCTTTCATCTTCTGATCACCCGCCGAAGGTCGTGCTGACGGTTGTAGCAGATCGCCAGCCATGGCACGTTCTCTCTGCGATCCATCTCGGTGCGCGGATTGCGTGGCCAAGAAGCGAGAAGCATGCGTTCATCAAGATACCGACTTCATGTCCTCGGGTTCCCTGGCTTCCGTCGCGTGTGGTTATCAAGAGCGCGGACGTGAAGCTAGTAGTCTTCCTCAGGCTCGTTCCTCTCGCCGATGGCCCTGCTACTATCAACTGGCCGGACTGCTGTGAAGCAAGAGAGTCGGCTGTGTCATCTGCGGCGCCGCCTCTCCTCGCACAAGCCTTCTATCCCGGACACGTCGGATATGGCAGATGTGACCGGCGCGTGTATCTGACTGTGCGCACCCGGCACATTGACCGCGCCATCGTGCTCGACCCGTATAAGGCCTGGTCGTGCGAGGAATGCTAATACTCGTACATTCCTCGCTCTGCCTCGACAGGGCAACTTTCGACGTCGCCATGTCCTCCGACTCCGACACAGATGCCGGTGCTGCTGCTGCGACCGTGGCTTTATACAATGTTCTGTACGTCCTATTTCCTTAGCTCTTTTGTCAAGTCGACGCTTGCTGACGGTGCCGAACAGCTATACCGGAAATTACTGCGCTGCGGCAGCCTCAGGTGCGTTCTCCACATCGCAGACTCGATCCAGTGTCCAATTGACGTGTTCCATAACTGTAGTGCTGTTCATCTACGACGCGTTCGCCACGTTCGACCGGGAAGTGTCGTGCTTTTGGACCGCTAGGTGGACCGGGGCGCCACTGTTGTTCTTCGCGAACAAGTGGATTTCCATGACGATCTATGTCATGGCGTTCGTGGTGTTTGCATCTTTCCTTCGGATAAGGTAAGGCAGTCGTCTTAGTCCGTGCCATGGCGATATCTAACTTGAATCAGAGGTCCGTGTTCAGTTCCGCAGAGCTTGTGTACCGGCCCAGCGGATTGACGCATGACGTTTGATGTTCACAGTTGTTCCGTGTTCATCAATGTCCTATATGCAGTGCAGATACTGCAGTTCGTTCCCGGGGCGGGTAAGTCATGCTTCCATTCTCGAAGCAGGAGTCCTGACGTTTTGCGACAAGTCTTCTCTGCCCTTCGTGCGTACGTCTTGAGCAGGAGCAAGCTCCTCGGATCCCTCGCACTCGTGCTCTCTCTCGCACCAGTAGGTGCTAACTTGGTGAGTGAACATGTGTTCCTCGGATCATGTTGACGGGACGCAGACTGCGCGACACGCAGGTTCAATATCGCCACCAACTTATTGGAGAAAACATCCCGCCATTTGGATGCCTCGAAAGTGACAGCACAACTGAGGCAGTCGAGCTAAGGTTCGGCTCTCTCCATCCCATCTCATATGATCGTATACTGACTTCGTGTAAGACGTACGTCGGCTCGTTACTAGGTGCAATAATGCACGCTAATCCAAGGAAACGTGCAGTCATATTCGTTGCGCGGGTGCCGCTCATAATCGCCGACTTGATACTCGTCTGCATCACCTGGATGAAGTTAAGCAATAGGGGCTCCCTGAGGAAACTCCGGCAGTCCAAGAGGCTGTCATTATCAGATATCCTCTTTCGTGACGGTATGTCTCACTACGGCGATATTCCAAGGATACTGTAGGATACTATTGATGCCGTACCATTCACAGGAACGATGTACTTCGTGTAAGTCCAGCAAGAGGGCTGAGTGACTACAGATGACCGACTCATACCTTCGTCGGCAGAGCTCTGTGCAGCCTCAACGTCTTACATTTGGTCTTCACCGTAACTGCAGTAAGCTAGATGTACTGTCTCGCCCGTCTGACTCACAGGCTCGTCATCGTCATCGCTTCGACAGGTGGCAGGCAATGGGAATTGGAGTCTCGTTTCCGTGTTTACCGGCCCGTATGCATTCACCGCACCCCTCATATACTGCAGCGCTTTACTCACCACCTTCCTCCCGGCCCATATACAGCATCACGGCTATCCTCATCTCGCGCTTCCTCCTCGACCTGCAAGAAGCGAACCAGGCGGTCGTCAGAGTCGACCCCGACGATCCGCTGCACTCCTCAAGGGACCCATACGACACGCCAACCTTCATCTCGTCCCTTGGAGCCTTCATCAACCCGGATGTTCCGGCGGGGTCCGACGATGACCTTGACTCGCACGACGTCTCGCGTTCGGATGGAATGGAGGAAGGCGGGCTCCCGGTCTCTGAGTCTCAGGCCGCTGGAACATTGTCTTCCGCCTAATCTGCGTCCGGCTCGGATTCCCTGTCAGTGTGGGCCGTGGCCTGGCTTCGATTCCAGGTTACCGTGCTGAGTCATTATCCTTGCCGGCTTCGTCATCGTTGTGATATCACCCCTCTTGGATTCTCGTATATAGAGATAGGATGCACCCGTCATGCGTATCTATTCAGCTATATAGATCGACGGTTGTAACCTAAGTTCAGACATCTCGCTCCTCACTATGTCATGACGCTGCCATGTGTTGGCATACAACACACGCCTGCTGTCTGTTCAGCCCGCGCATGCGCTCGTCGCTGAAACGAGTGTCAATGTCGCCTATCAATCTGGAGGTGGGTCTTCGTCCCAATGTTAGCCCAAGCTCAAATGACAGGAACATGCCGGCAGTGAACGGGCCGAAGACGTCTTGCGTTCACGCACAACCCAAAGGAGAATCGGTGAGACCCGAGTTACAATCCAACACAAGAATCCCGACTATACATCCAAGTTGACCGAATCCGAGAGAGCCAACACCATCTACACCGACTCGTAGACGACGTTGACGTCTCCCTTGGTCGCACCCCCGGTGAACGTCGCCGTGAAGGGGATGTTCTGGCCGCAGACAGCGAACGCGGCCTTGATGCCCTCTGCAACACTAGCAGGTCAGCTTCACAGAAGGGGGCGAGGAGAGAGCGAGAACGGCACGCACGCTCCCAGCGACCCTTGGAGATGTTGATGGTGTCGCCCTTGACCACGGGCGTGATCGTGAAGCGGACATTGCCCGACTGGCCGGTCGTAGACGTCGGCGCGCCCTGGCACTTCTGGATCGTGCCCGCAATGCCGCCGCAGATCTGGAGCAGCGCAACGTTGGACGTGTGGAAGTCAAGAGCCCTGCAGAACCATGTATGTCAGCATCATTCGCAGAAGGTAGGCGAACATTGCAACAGCGGTTGCACGATTGGCGGAACGACTCCGCGCGGAGATGAGAGGCGGGGAACGGGGAACTCACGTGGTGCTCGTGCACTTCACGTTGGAGACGGTCTCCTGACGGACCTCGAGCGGCGCGGCGAACGCGCAGACGAAGAGCATCGCGAAGGCGTAGAAGATAGTAGCGAACTGCATCTTGACTTGTGTGGAATGGCGATTGCTCAGACTCTGGAGGGCAGGAGCGGCGGGCAAACACCAAAAAGCAAGCAGGAAGGATCGGGGGAGTAAGGGAGGTATTCCAAAGACCGTCGCAGACGGCAAAAGCAGCGACTCAATCAAAGAAGAATGAGAAACAAGGAAGCAGCGCTGCTTGAGCGAAGGCTGAACCGGTCAGAGGAACGAGGAGGGGGTGGAGGATTTGTTTGAGTAAATCGACACACGAGCCCGCACCTTTATAGCGTGCAGCCCGCGGCCTCGAGGACTTCGAGAAAGCGTACCTGATCGCTGTCGCCAGGGTGATGTACCTTGTGGCCGCCGCCGGCGCGATACCCGTGCTCGGAGGCAGCCTCGGAACGGAATCAACGACGTTCTGATATCAGTGCGAAGCCTGCCGACATCGCGAACTGCGTCGAGGTGAGGGGCACGAAGTTGAACGTCGATTGCAGTGCTTCTCTGCGGCCCCAGCGTCAGGGTTGCCATTTAGGGTGCTGTGGTGTCCCCTGCTATGTCCATGCTGAGCATACGATCTATTCAACGCCGACGTCTTCGCCGCATGAGAGTACTATACCCGAGGACACAGTACGAGCCTGTACGACCCTCGCATCCAGGTTGTTATGGCATGGGAGGAAGGTTGCCGGCACGGCCTGACGCCCAGCGGTGCCAATTATCCATGCGCGCCTGACGCTGTTGAACTTGCAATTGGCAGGCTATATGATAGCGGGCTTAAATTGCAACTAGATGCAAAAGTACCCGCATGACAGCAGCGACTCAAGGGAGTTATCTACTCGTGGAGAGGATGAACTCCAACATTCAGTCTGCTGAGAGATGGCCGTCGGTATGATACTTATGTGTACAGTGTGTGCGATGCGCGCCTCGCTCTTACTGTAGATGAAAGCGTTAGATGCCCTTTCGATCGACCTGTCACTCCCTTTAGAGGACTACGTGGCCCAAGGATGGGTCCAGGATGCGCTCATGCCGCAGCAACGAACATTCGATTGTACCATGCAGCTACTTATAGTGGGAAGCGCAAGCTGAGCGACGTGAGTTCGCTCGTCCCGGGCAGCCGCGCACCATCGGCAGTGATGCTGAGGGGCACCTCGCCGTCGCTGAACTCGAGAGTGGCGCGGGAGGTGGTGTCGTAACGCGACCAATGCACATCGATGTCCGAGTCTCCGTTTGGATCGAGGTTGTTCACGAAGCGGATGAAGTAGTCCGTCATGTCGTCTGGTGCGAAGGCGACGAATAAATCGTGTCCGTGGGGCTAGCAAGCAGATGATGAGTCAGATCGCAAGTTGATAGACAAGCAACGAGGTACTCACGTAGCCTAGGGCCGGGACGTTCACGCGTGCGCTCACTGGCCATCATGGTGCGTGTCAGTTGCGCAGAACTCTGGTATTGAGATGAGAGAAATACTGACGGAAATTGTAGGCGGTGCTCCGAGAAGAGAAGGTCTCCAACAGCTGACGACGAGGTGCATTGAAAGCCCAGTCACCCAGCAGTGCGGCGATACGCTTGTACTCTGGCGTGAACGCGTTCGCGCTCCCCGTGTCGAACGGAGAGCCAGCAGCCGGATCCGACGAGTACAACTGCAGGAGCTTCCCCAGGTCCGCAGGAGATGCACCCGGGAACAACTGTTGCGAGAGGTAGTCGACGAACTCGTCATCAGTACTAAATGACTCGGTCAGCTCCGCGGGAACTACGGGGGAGGGAGGGAGGAGAGCCATACGTGATGCTGAAGCTGCCCAGCGCGAAGAGGGTTCCCTCGTCCTTCGTATCGCCTGCGAAAGGAGGATTCAATTGTGCGGAGAGACACTTGCACCACGTAGGAACATACCGATTATGAAGGGGACCTCGGCCATTTTGCCATGACGCGCGAGCTGCTGAGGGGAATCTTCGACGAAGACGCCGTCGGCACGCGGCAAGTATGGAGTGGAAACCTGAAGGGATACCGTGAGACTTGAGGGTGACGCACGCTCAGACATGTTCACGTACGAAGCCAGTACCGGGGGTGGTGTTCGCAGCGGCAAGCAGGCTGTCGGTCGAGACCGTTCGCAGGCACGCGAGAGAGTCGGTCGCATTAGAGCATCCTACTTCGTCCACTACGAAGTCGTACGTTCCTTGCACCTCGGAGATGTCCCCGGTAGGGAGAAGCCAGCTGGAGCTCATGATACCGGCGCGGAAGAGGCCTTGGGGCTCACCCCCGTTGGCGAAGAGGTGGAAGAAGACTGATGCCGCGCCGGCGCTCTCTCCCCAGCTGTCTAATTGTCAGCACGCACTGCGGAGGAAGACATCGTCAAAGAGATGCTCACATAGTGACTTTGCCTGGGTCACCTCCAAAAGACGAGATATGCTTGTGAACCCATTTGAGGGCAGCTCGCTCTGTGTTATCCAATATTGTTGGCATACGCCGACATTTCGAGCGGGCATGGAACCACTTACGATCTTGGAGACCCAGATTCCCGACCTCCGCTTCTTTGACTTCCGCGCCACCGAGGAACCCGAACACAGAAAGTCTGCAGCCAATGATTGAGCCTTCGATATCGATTCCGAAGGTCTACACCTACATACCGGTAGTTCACGGCCACATAGATGACTGGCTGGCCAATATCTATAGACCTCTGCACGATCGCCGTACCGTTATGTAACGGTCTGTATTTTTCGTAAACAACTGTGGAGGTAGGCATCATGAGAGCACTCACGTCGCAATTGATCCAACCGCAAACCCGCCGCCGTAGATCCACTGCGCCCATCTTTAGGGTCACCGACTTGTCCGGAGTATTGAAGGCACTCACAAACAGAACAGGCAACTTGGCATCGGCGGATATATTCGCAGGACGGTAGATGTTCAGATTCAGACCTGTGAAGGATGAGCACGGTTGCGGACACATGCATTAAGTGCTATGTAGTGTCACTCACAATCCTCGCTCTGGGGTACGGTCGGGTCAGGTGCGAATCGTCCGAGGAACGGCAGAACAGCCTCGAGGATTTCGGGAGGCACGTCTAGGGGGGCCGATCCCTGCTGGATGCATTGGTTCTCGAACGCGGTTGCGTTGACAGTGCCGTGGTAGGATTCCATGGGTCGCGGAAGACGGAAACGGAGGTCTCCCACACTGCACGCGGTCAGTCAATGTCGCGAACATCCCTGTCACAAGGTGCAGACGGATAAGAACTGACGGAGGTTGTGCATACGGGATCCCCAGGAAGCTCTCGACCGACCCGTTCGCTCTGCCCAGCACAGTTGCGTGATCGAGCTGTACATGGGGACCGGTGTGGGTTGGGGAGGTAGGCGCTTGGCTTCCCAGAAAGAACCACGAGTGCAGGAATGCAAGCAGCCCCGCGGCTGTGCTTGAAAGGAGCATGTTCAGTGAAGGTGTCGACAGTGAGTACTATGAAGTCGTGAAGATCAGCGGGTGGTTTAAGTATACGAGCAGCAGATGGCAGCAGACCGACCGGGCTGTGGAGTCAGAACGGCGGGACCGACGCTCCTTCCGGTGCCGATCGTTGGCGGACTGTCCCCCCGCTGGAATCAGAGGACGAACAAGGATGAAAGAATTCCCGAACGCGAACGCGCATCATCGTAACACGGACTCGAAGTCTGTGGGACCGGGAAAGCCATGGCTATGTCGTTCATAATGACTTCCTGATCACACTGACTCTGCCTCGGGTCCTTCAGTTCGCGGATCATGAGGAGTGAATTTGACTCACTGCAACGCTCTGAGGTAAAGACAGCACCTTGTCGACTGACGCTGTCATGAACGGAGAGCTTAGGATGCGTTGACGACCGAGCTACACATACTTAGCCGACAAGTAGTTACAAGTGCAGCCTCCATGTTCGTCACCAAAGTGTTGCCGAAAGCAACAAAACATGACAAGGGCGGACGTCGAAGATGTGGTCAACCGGGCGGGGCTATGGTAAGGTCTGGCGAGACTTGCTCTCATGCCGGGCCCGACGTCAAGAGACCACTCGCATATACTCCGCCTTACCCAACGTTAACCTCCAGGTTCCCTCACAGTAAGCGCCGCGCAAGAACAGGTCCGTGAGCAAGGTGTCAACGTACGCAAGATGTCCTGAGCACATCTCAAAACAGAAACTTGACATTCTTATACGTATCCAACAGCGGGTTCTCCCCGTTCCGCAGCTGCGTCCTGCTCAAATCCGCATACGTCGCCATGAAGTCCGCGTGCGTGTACACCTGCGACTTGCGCTCGCCGACGGGTAGCCCGCTGCTCGACGGCACCCCGTCCACCGGTGATCGCCGCGTCTTCGGGTGGTATGAGGAGAAGAAGCTATTGCCCTCCGCGAGCGGGGAGGCGGTCATGCTGATCGGCGTGAGACGCGGGGCCTCCTCCGACTCAAACGGACGCGGCTGCGCGAGGACGTGCTCGTACATGTCGCGCAAGTTTTCAAAGTTCGTGGGGAAGAAGATGTCGAAGTACCCTTGCCGGACGAGTAGCGTCTCGCAAGGCACCATCGCGTTCTGGAACCGTGTTTGTACGACTGGAGCGTTGACGCCGGGTATTGTGTCGGGCAGCGAGGAGAAGTCGGAGAGGAGGAGGCGATGCCGGGGGAAGTTGCGGCGGAGAGTGCGGAGAAGGGTGAGGAGGCGTGTCGGAATGTACTCGGGAGGGGAGAGGTTCGGAGCAAAAGGGAGGTTGGTGTAGAATGTGCGGAATGTTTGGGAGAGCTTGAGGAGACGCGATATTGGCGGTGGGTGGTTCAGGTAGCGTCGGAGAGCGAGGAAGTCGCTGATTAGCGGGTCTGTGATCTTCGTGTAGTACGTGCTGAAGTCCCCAGCCTTGTCGACAGTGACGATCCCTTGGTACGGCTCCAGTGTTCGGAGGTCGTATCGTATTAGGTCGTGCGCGAAGTTGTCCTGTGCAAGTAGTTCGCGTCACGAAGTCGCAGAAGAAGCATGAGAACTCACGATGACCTCCATTGCAAGGAAGTAACACGGCGCAGGCTCCCGAGTGTCCCACCGGAAGATACTCCTGTTGTGGACTGTCACGCACGAATGTGCCGCACTGAGCTTCTCCCGTTGCAGGCTCGCGAGGTTCGCGCTAATCTCGATGATGTTGTACCGCGTGCGCTCGTACACGTCCGGATAGTACTCCTGCAGGTAGTCCAGGATGTCGAGGGCCAGGGTGCCGTTCCCCGCACCAATCTCGTAGATGACGAAGTCCTCGTAAGGGAAGAACTTCAGGAGGTACTCGGACACGAGGCTTTGCGCGATCGCTCGGCCGTACCAAGGCTTCCGACCTGCACCATCAACGATCGGCCGTGCGGGCACAGGAACTCTGGTGACGCACCTTGAACAATTCCGTGGGTGTGTGCCACAGCTGCTTCCCCGGGCCCTCCCCGTCCTCTCCGTACGACGCGTAGCGCTTCGACACCTCCGCCTCGAACTGGGTGCTGTTCCGGATTGCGGAGAAGTCGATGGGCTCGAGGGCGGTGAAGATCGTCGCCTGTTTGGAGAAGTAGCCGTAGTTGGGATTGTATAGGGAGTCCTCGATGAAGTCGCGCACGAGCATCTTCACGCGGCGCGGGGGCTCGTGCTCCCGCTCGAGGTCATTGGCCGTGACGCGTTTGTACTTGACATGCTCGGCGTCAGGAATGTCGGAGAAGGAGATCTTGTCATTATAGTTGATCCTGTCCTCCGTCTTCGTCTCTGCTTTCTTGCCACGAGAGTTGGTCGCAAAGAAAGATGCTCTAAAAAGAGGCAAACATCGTCGCGTCGAGGTACGAGCTGCACGAGCAAGCATGTAGATGGCGGTAGGAGGAGGAAGCCCTCGGCCTGCGCAGGCCCGCGTAGTGTCCAAAAGCGGCGCGCGTCAAGGCTATAGGCCTTTGATCCTAACAAGAACAAACAACCTCTTAGCGATGGTCGGAAGCTTCAGGACCTTGGCCGCAATACTAATACCACGCTGGGCCTTGTGAGACTTGATCATAATTTATCAGAGTCAAATTGTCTACTAATAAGCCATATTAGTAGTACGTGGTACCGAGATTCTCACATCAGTATGTCGGATAAGTATGGGCTTCATACAAACTTACTTACTACTTACTAGGCCTACGTACGGGATCACTGACGAGACATACAGAAGTGCATGTCGACGTACATATGGAGCATGGAAACAGCCTACGCGGAAGACGACACAGCGGCCTGAGACGCCTGGCCTTGACCTTCCACCTCCGGCTCCGAGCGTACCGAGTCAACGTGCGAGTCAGCATGATCGTCGCGTGGTGCCGGCACGTCGGGGTTGATGAAAGCTCCGAGGGAAGATATGAAGCTCGGGGTGTCGTCGTATGGGTTCCTCGAGAAATGCAGCGGGTCATCGGGGTCGACTCTGATGACTGTCTGGTTCGCTTCCTGCAGTTCCAAGAGAAAGCGCGACACGAGGATTGTTGTGATACTGAAGATGGAGGGCACTGGTGAGTCAGGAGTTGTACCATCGCGCACTTATGTCGAAATGCCTACGGGGGAGTGAATACGGTCACGTAACTCCATGAGTTGTTATTGATCGCAACCTGTGAAGGCAACACTGTCATGCAGTTAGGCGCGTGAGACATGGCGTGCGGCTTACCGACGTGACCGACAGGGTGACGTGGAGGACATTCAGGATAAACATGATTCTGTTCATTGATGAGTTAGAGATGATTCGATAGCTAAGTCATCAGCAAAGGGACATACACGAAGTATGTTGTGCCTTCGCAGGTGCAGAGAGGATAGTCAGTCACCATTTTCTGAGCCTATGTCGTAGAGGGACTCACCATTGCAGAAGAGGATATCCGAGAGCGACATTCTCTTGGACTGCTGAAGATCCCTGAGCGCATCCCGACTGCGTATCTTTGTCCACGTGATGTAGATGAGTAAAATATCAGCGACGATGAGCGGCACTCGAGAGATGATGACAACTGGGTGATCTTGTTGCGTGAGCGCCCGCTACCGCAGATCATTAAGTGCCAACGTACGTCTTGCAAGTTGTCAGTACCAATGAATATGTCAGTAGGATAGAAGTGAGGAGCCCGAACCTTAGGTAAACCGCCCTACTCGTATTACTTGTTTGAAAACACCCGAATGACGGGACTCTCACTCCATTGAAGTGATAACTGTAGATGACCTGCGTAGCGGATAAGCCGAGGTCAGACTAGATTATTCAACCACTCACCAGGTTAGCACCTGCTGGAACAAGAGACACAGCGAGGATGAACAGTCCAAGCGGCTTGCTCATGCTCAACGCATATGCTCGAAGGGCGGAGAAGACTCCAATGTTCAAGGGCAATAGATCAGGTACGGATCAATTATCACAATCCCTAGCTCACTTACCTGCCCAGGGAAGGTACTGCAGTACCAATATCGCCTCCTGCGTGAATGCGAAGATGGAACAACTGTAGAAGCGACACGCGTTCTGTAGTGCTGTCAATGCTGTGGAACATGAACCGACCTCTAGTGCTCCGGGGTGTCAGTTCAAATGGCGATTACAAAGACTCAAATTGCTCACCTTGTCCGAAGAAAAAGACGCAAATGAAACCAACGTGGTGAAGTAGAATGTCATTGAGATCCACTTGTTCGCAAAGAACAGAAGTGGCGCGCCGGTCCATTTAGCGGTCCAGAAACACGTCACTTCGCGATCCAACGTGACGAAGGACTCGTAGATGACTAGAACTGTCGCGAGGACGCCGCCCATGAGGTTGAAGTTTCATATGACGGACAAGGTGACGAGATGGACTGTGCGCACCTGAGACTGCCATGTTGCAGTAGGTGTCGGGATAGCTATTCGGCGATTTCAGCAAGCATATCTGCAACGGACAGTCCAAATATATGCAACGCACAGCGTTTCGAACAGGGCCACTGTTTCGGCAGCAGCACTTGCGTCGGAGGACATAATGAAGTCGAAGAATGATTAGCATTCGTAGCACGTTCAGGCTTTATGGTACTCGTCAGCGCCGGCACACTGGTCATATCCGCTACATACCTGAGTATGACTTGGCACCAAGCCACGTTACGGAAGTCGTTGCAGTGGTCCACCCAAATGCCAGTGGGCGTCCCGTGGGCAGTACATGGTACGAGACAAACTCCACCAGCTCCGATGTTTGCGCCCATGCAATGGCGGAGGTGGTGGTGATCTTCGGGGACGAGGCTCCGGACGACTGTTGGCGGGCAACACGGACTGTTCGCCGAGTTACATACTTCAACTGGGACGCTAATTCGTCTTCGTGTTCGGGGATATACGATGGTGGTAGTGGCGGCGGCGGCGATGATGATGACGAGGCCTCAAACCATCATTGCGGAGGTTTGATCACACGATCCCGCACCGAGACGCAAGTTGCCCGCACAGCTGTCAATACGAGTGTGAACAAGTCAACCATCGTTGTGCAAGTGCGGGAAAGACGACATCACCTGAGCTTCGCGGGCCACCAACCCCGGGCTTGTCGTTTCAATCTGCCCTAGTTCGAGCTGTCTACTTGCAACTGGCCGGCACACCCGTGCCTACTGACATCGATCGCATAAGTGCCGGCGAGCAGCTGTTCATTTACGTTAGGATCATAAATCACAGCGAGCACTTGCTGTGTTGCAGTATCGACCTCCGACAAGCACGTCTCGGGGACTTAGCGATACACACAATGGCACAGCACGGGCATTACGCTTGCAGGATAAGCCGAGCGCGTAGGAAGAGCGACATTGAGGCGGCCAGGCCCCGGGGACGGGTCAGTATCTGCAGAAGTAGCCCCAGAGACAATTTGCTGGCTGGCAGGTCGAGTAGTCAGCTTATGGTACAAAAGCGCAGTGCGATTATGTACCTGCATGTCCAGGAGATGATGGGGGAGAGGTGGAGACTCGGAGCTCGAGGAGCTGGTGGTGGTGAGGAGGAAGCCATCACTGAGACACGCGTACGCGACGACACGACCCATGTGGTCTCCGCCACAGACGCGTCCTGAGCGCTACAGGTTCCCACCAGCTCCTTTGCCCACCAACTACTCAGAACCCGAAGAGCCTTCATCTTAAGTCCAATAGTATCTCGTTGGATTCATCAGCACGACGCGATGTAGCTAGGCGAACGAGGCTGCAAAGCGCACGGGAAGGTGAGTACCATATGATGTTGCTCCTTGAATCTCTCTGCGCTCACTTTGTCTTAGGCTCGCAGATCAGTTGAGGTTGGTTGTGACATGCTCTCTGCCCGCGTTCCTTCCGCGAAACCATACGACAGCCGACGCAATAGTCCGCACGAACGCTATTGAGTTCTTGGCTTAACAAGCGGAAACGGCATCCCGTCTCGCGCTCACGAAACTGCGATGGATACAAGAGACCCCCGGGAACACGCACCTCCTCGCTCTGCTAGACCCGTCCCTCCGATCTCTGCACATCATCTTCCGCTACCTCTGCTCCTGGCACCGCGACAGCCTGAAATACAATGCGCACAGGGAATTCGTCGAGACGCTCCTCGTCCGCGCCGCCGACCGCGCCCCAAACCTGACCCACTACCTCCGTACCACTCGAACGAGCGGGATCCTGGAATCATGACTGTTGTTCCGCGTGTGTGGAGACGATCGACCTCCTCAAGCCGATGCACGACGCGGTGTCCTCCGCTGCGCTTCTGCAGCCCCCGTCGACTCTCCAGCATCTGCGGACCCTGAAGCTTCGTTTTAAAGCACGACTTGCAACCCCGCGCTCGAAGCCGCGGCTGGAGGGTTCGTCGCTCTCCCTGAGCTGCATCTTTACGACAGCTGCACCTCTACGACAAGTTCGCGGCGCTACAGAATACGGCAGACCTCCTCCGTCGTATCGCGTCTCCGCATCTGCGCTCTCTGCGCATTGAAGACTGCGAGTGCCGCACGGACGCCCTCGCGGATGGCCTCCGCGATCTTTGTGCCGTCCTTCGGTCGAAGTTCGCGTCTGCCCTCGAGGTCTTCGCGTTGTTCGTGTGTGGAATCCGAGGGCCCTCGATCACGCTCGAGCGGCCGCCATCCACTCTTACAGGTCCGCGGCATCAGGGATGTTCGCTTGTCTCTCGCTTCCAAGAGCGTTGCTGTGACTGTTTCCAAAGCGGATCTGAGGGCGATGGCGTCGGCGTGGCCGCTGCTGGAGAGGTTGCACCTGGATGGTAACATTATTGTCAAGATTGGGGGAGGCGTTGAACTTCCCCGCGGGATCCTTGAGCGCATGGTGCAGGCTTGCCCGCTGCTGGAGGAAATTCACCTGCCCATCGAGGCAGACGACGAGGTTGATGCGTCCGGAGTGTGGGGTCTGGTCGATGTGTATGCTGGATTGTATTCGTACGGTTGGACGGAGCCTTTCTATGTCCGTGCTTGTGTAGTGCATAGATAACGTCTGTGAGCTTCCTGTGAGCCTCTGAACGCCAGTCAATATATAGTCACATACTCCTTCTGAGCCTTTGAGGATCCAGTCCACAGGACCAGGACCATGAAGTACGTGCATCGCGAGTCCAACATGTGCGCCGTGCGGACGTGCGAAACTGTCTACTACACCTGCTCGACACCGCTCGGAGCTCGTCCAACCTCATCCAACTCAACTCGCAACGCTGCCGCCGTATCTTGCCTGGCTTTCCTCGTCGGGCCTCTATTCTCTGCCTCGCTCGTCACCGGCACCCTCGGCCTCGGCTCAGCTCTACGCGACGTTCTGCGCCCTCGTCCCTTCCGTTATTATTTATACGCTCACTCTCGTTTTCCCCATCTTTCCTTGTCATCAACCGCACGTACTCTCTATGCTTCACCTCGTCAGCTCGCCGTACACGTCAGGCCTGAGCCCAACACCCCGCCATTCAGAAGCGGATGTACGGGGACACCTTCGACTTGGACTGGACTTGGACTCCGACGAGCCTCAAGCCTTCGATGACGCGACCGGCCATCGCTCAAATTCTCCGTCGTCGCGGCAGACGTGAGCAGCACACATGAGGCGTCCTCTGGCAGAGGCAGCCTTCCCATCGATGTGATAGTCCCTGGAAACGAGAGGGAGCACCCAGTTCTGCGGGATAGGGAGTTGTTCAGGCAAGTGGCATGCGCATCCTCGACGACTCCACTCCCGTAACACCGTCCTTGACTAGAACTCGCAAGTCGAGGTCGAGCACGGTCTTCCATCTGACGGGCCTATCCAATACTACATGTCACTCATGGACAGCATGGAGGCTGCTCGCGCGGTACGCGAACGTCGGCCAGCAGAGGATGTTCTTCCGCGTTCCGACCTACCTCGGCCCTCCTTGACCTCCCCCAAGCCAGTATCTTGTTCGCGTGCCTCCGCGCCATCTACCTCCGCGCGTCCATCTACTCCGCCTGCACAGGCTACATCGCTCTTCGCGTCCCCTTCTCCACCCTCGGTGACACTGCGCCTCTACTCGTGGGCCTCGTTGTCCTCAGCGCTCCACCCATCCCCTCCAGCCCGCTCACGAACCGCGGCGCGCGCATGTCCGTCGCGCACATCGTTACGCCTTCCCTCATGCCGGCGCACCGGGTCGCTTATGCAGGACGTCTAGTAGTAGCTGGGGTCGCCACTCCCACGCCGCTGGGTTGGCAATCGCGACACCCCTCCTCAGGCCTTATGCACGACCACTACGCCCCGGGCAGTGCTCCTCATGTCTTGCTGTTGTGCGTTTCTGCTCGTCTCTTCCGGTCTGCTCGTTTCCCCCGCGTTCTCCATCTCCATGCTCCCACTCCCTGTCGTCCGGCTGCCAACCCTCAATATCTCTCTTCGCGGTCCACACCCATGCAATCAGGGTGTAGTTCTATTATAGCACACCACATCTCAGCGTCACATCCCGCTACCCCGCCTACTGCTCTGACCTTCGTTTCTAGCTCCCAGTTATTGTGTCGTTATAGATGCTCGCGCGCAAGTGCAATCACACACGTTTGTTGTTCGCTCTCGAGCTGTGGCGTGGCGGATGTGATAGTCTGGCGATTGGGAAGATGGTCCTGTTGGGCTTCCTGTCGCCTTACCAGCGGTGCTCATCATACATATCCCTGGGTCGGCTCAGCTCGCCTCCGCAACGACACTGGTCGCAGTCATGGCCAGCGGTCGTGCGACGTACAGCCCGGAAGATTGAACTCGCCTCATCGTTGCACGAAGCTGTGGATGGGCAGTGACATACGGTTCTCGAAGGTCAGTTGCTCTTCATCGTGCGCACGCCAGTGATCCGCTTAGTTGCGCTGAGGTTCTTCTGAATCTTTAGGTCAACAGCCCACAGGCTCTTCTATCCATCTCTTTGCGTCACTATCAAGTTGGGGAAGTGAGATGTATATACCCGCGGCACCGCCTCATCCAGTCCGAGTCGCGGCCGTGGTCTTCGTTTCAATCGCCCGTGCCTCGCACACGGGCGCAAACCTTGGTTTGGTGCTTACGTTCGTTTACTGGACAACCATCATAGTTGACCGCTGACCATCACAATCGCCTTTAGGTTGGTCTATGCACTGCTGCGTAATTAGCTCAACTTTCATGTTGTCCAATACATTTAATCTGGGCAACTGCGAGTGATCACGTGCGACAGCGCTCGCTTCTCGCACAACTCTTCTATCCCCGACGACGCGGTTGGGTCAGATTTGGCAGATGCAAACAGCATGCGTACCTCAAGGACCATCTGCAGTCGGTGTCCTGCATGTTGGCTGTGCACGAAATATAAGGCCTGATTGTGCCATTGATACCCTTGCAATATTCCTCGGCCCCTCGACGACCTAAGGGTGCGACTTCGACTTCACCATGTCCTCCGACGCAGATGCTGCTGCTGCTGCTGCTGCCACCGTGGCCTTGTTTGACGCCTTGTATGTTGCATCTTGTGAGGCCCGTTGTCACAGATAACTCTTGCTGACACCACCAAACAGCTATACAAGCAACTACTGCAAAGTGGCAGCCTCAGGTGCGTTCAGTCAATCACAAGCTCATTTGAGTGAACCTCATGCATTGTCTTGCCATAGTTCTCTTCATTTATGATACCTTCATCACATTTGATCGAGAAGTGGCATGCTTCTGGACAGCAAAGCGCCCTGGCGGAGCGTCACTCTTGTTCTTCATAAACAAATGGATTAACATGGCAATCTTTGTCATGGTTTTGGTCTCATTCACATCTTTCCCATCAGACAAGGTAAGCAGTTCTGAATTCCTCCTATTGCAAATCTGACCATGATCAGAGGTTTGTGTATGGCCTCATGGAGTACACAGTATTGCAGAATGCTCAATGGCATTTGTAGTTGTTCCTTGTTTGTCATAGCAGGACAGGCAATGAAGGTATTGCAATTTGTTCCTGGAGCAGGTGAGTCATGCCTCCAGTCTCGACTCATAGTACCTGACACTTGCTATGAGCTTTCTCTGCCCTCCGTGCACATGTATTGAGCAGAAGCAGGCTCCTTGGACTGCTTGTCTTCTCTTTGTCTCTAGTGCCAGTAGGTGCTAACCTGGTGAGTATGTCTACATTCCTTGAAGCATGTCAGCCAACACCAAGGTCTATGGTACAGGTGATCTATGGCTATCACTTATCTGGAGAGAGCTTCACACCATTGGGATGCCTTGCAACAGACAACATAACTGCTGTGCTCAACCTTAAGTATGGCCTGCTCAATCTCATTACACACATTGGTACTAATAATGTACAAGGTGTAGGTTGGCTGGCAATCACAAGCAATGTCACAAACTTATGCTTAACCCATACAGTAACAATCATATCTCGATTACCACTCATTGCTGCCGACATTATACTGATCTGCATTACTGTAGAGTTTCGACCGATGCGGCGCGTCACAGGTCACAGGGACCTCCGCCGCACCGCATCGAGCTGTAGGTCACAGGTCACGGCCCCTTTGGGGCCCCCATTTTCGCGTTTGGCTCGGTTTTCGGGTGTTTAGCAGGCCAAATCAGGCAAATTGTGGGCGCCTCCGCTCCGCTCCGGCGACTGCGGGCGGTTACAGGTCACACCCCGCTGGGGCCTGCACCGCATCGGTCGAAACTCTACAGTACCTGGACAAGGCTGAGTACTGGCAGCTGGGGTGCCTTGAGGGATATTCAACAATCCAAGAAACCCTCACTGTCAGAAGTACTTTTCCAAGGTGGTATGTCTCTCTGTATGCAATTTGAAGGATTCCATATATCACTGAATGCCTGGGTTTACCTACAGGAGTCATATATTTCATGTATGTCCTGCTGCAAGGTTGTTAGATCTGGTTAACTCTGCAACACTGAATATTAGCATCCTGTTCACTATGAATGTTCTACACCTCATCTTCACAGCAACTTTGGTAAACATGTCTTGCTGCTTCCAACTTTGCCAGCTGATGATCACTATCATGTTGACAGGTGGCATTAGATGGAGTACAGGGTGCAAGTGATGTCACCACATTCACTGCCCCGTGCGCATTTATCCTTGTTATATTCTGTAATGGCATGCTCATCCGAACCACTTTTCAACTATCCCCTTTGCAGCCTCTCAGCCATCCTTATTTCACACTTCCTACTTGCTCTGCAAGAATCAAACCAGATGGTTGTCAGACTCCACCCCAATGATCCACTATACTCCTCGAGGGACCAGTATGACAGCACACCGAGCTTCATCTCATCCTTGGGAGGTTCCATCAATCCAAATCCATCAGTGCAGTCCAATGCTGATAGTCTCGAGTTGCAAGTCTGCTCAAACCCAGAGGCTCCCGAGGAGCAGGAAGATGTTGGCCAGACTGGGTTACCTCAGGCTGTTGTGTCCTCGTCTTCCACCCCATAACCTCTCACCATGATACTCAGTCACAGTGCCCTACAGTATACTTACCATAGATGCTTGATGTCTGTCCATGCCCTCCATGTCCATTCTCCCATTACCCATACTCCTGTTGTCCTTGGTCTATCCTGTTTCCTGAATATTTCTTGAATGTTTATAGCACAACTCTGCCCAGTGAAGGGTCACATAGAGGGTCACGATTCCAGATTCTCCCGTATTTATGACAGTGTTTGTATGCCAAAAAACACATGTAGACTTGAGATGGAGAGACATCAGACTAAATATGTATGCCGTTGACTCGGTGCCCAGTCAAATGAGTGAAAAACATAGACTTTGAGTCGGCCCAGGTTCGAACTGAGGACCTTCTGTGTGTTAGACAGATGCGATAACCAACTACGCCACCGACCCATGTCAACGGGTGGCTTTAGTTGATCAACGTCATTCACGATATTTACGCAGGTTCCTTGAGCTCAAACCACGACCTTACGCCATGTTCTGTCCACACTAGCAAATGTGCGAGCTCCTTGCTGCAAGCCACAATGACGCTTTAGTATACCGACATCGTCAATACTGTTCTAGTTGGCGATCGCGACGGAGGCTGCATGTGAGTACAACGATTTGGAACTGGACATATCTGCCAATGCTACCTGAGACCAAAGCGGCGGACATTTGAGACTCGTGTCAGCCCCTCGCAATCATGGACTACTAAGTATCCGGGTCCGTATCCTCTCGAACCCGCCTTACAACACCGCAACAACACCGTGACCATGTTCTCAGTACCGATAGCCATCCTAGTCGTGCTCACCTCCGTCCCATTCTCCTCGGCCGATGTGCCTATAGGTGCTGCATGCTCGACGGACCACGATCACTTGGACGTCGTATCCGGGAAGTTCTATAGCGACTGCGACGACACTGCATTCTGTTCCGGGCCTACAAATGCAACCTGCCAGCCTCGTGCATGTCGCCGCGACGAGTTTCCGTTTGGCTTCGAGAATGCGACCGCAATACCACCTCTCTGCAAGGACGGGATGTACTGCCCCGATGAAGGAAGCGGGTGCAAGGCGTTGGTGGCCGCGGGGCTGTCATGCCAGGTCGACCGCGACGAGCAGTGTGCGCCCCCGCCTAACTGGCAGAGCATCGCGAGCAGCTGGAACAACAATGGCTCGGTGTGCTTGAAGTCTACGTGCACGTACGTCCGGGTCTCTTGGCAGCTCCTGACGATGCGCTGATGTCTGTGCTGTTGTGGTCGGTAGGTATGCGAACATGACGCTCGGTCAGCCATGCATCCTAGACGTTGCCACGTATGCCGACGGCGCACATAACAACACCATCGCACGACACAACTGCCAGACTCCCCGTTTCTACTGTCACTCAGGCTTCGAAGTCTGCGTCCCGACGAAAGCCCTCGGGCTTCCTTGCGAGTCAAACGAGGAGTGTCAATCGGTACGCTTCTGCCTCGGTGCGTAGCATACCGTTAGTGTGAGCTGTTTCCAGACAACCTGCGGCCCGCAAGGCGTGTGCGTAGACACACCGGGAACGCCCGCTCGCGTCGAGACATGGCAGTTCGTCATCACTGGACTTAGTGTCATCGCCGGTAAGGACAATTCGGTCACGACGTGCTCGTATGACTGAATTTCCTCCTCCGCAGCGATGTCCGCCATCATGGTGATGCTGACGCTGTTCCACAAACGGCAGCGGATCAAGCGGTACCAAGAGATTAGAGAGTACTACGATGAGCAAGTCGAGTACGTACTACCCATGTGTGTTTCCTCCTGTGTCGAAAACTAATGGCTCATTCGTGCAGACTGCGGAAATCTCTTGCCACGTTACATGCTGCCGCCGCTGACCGATACGACGAGAAGGGTCTCTATCATTGACATGTCGGTGCCGATGTTTTCTGTCCCACAATGCGTACCCTGCAGATCCTCTCTTTCCGCATGATGACAAGCAATTGAACAACTGTCAGCACCAAGATGCCTGCGATTGCATGACCCAAAGTCGTCTGCGGGAGTTCTCGCTGCTGCTCGTGAAAGCGGGATGCTGGACCAACGAGTGCGGTTTTCGGTGATCGGGTGCGTCTCCCGAGTCTCCCAGAATGACCCCGCAGTTATCTCAAGACATCATTATCATCCCTCCAGCTATCTTCACCTGTCCACATCTGCCGGGACAATGCTTGTGACGATACATGATGACGAATGGCCTCCAAATGGCCAAAGCTCAGTATGTTTTGAACGCTCTGACAGATGTTCGGGTATGTTTCGGTCAGTCTATTCTTGTCTGTGAACGTTTGTCATGGGACAACCCCCTCAGTACAGGTGCACTTTGGTCTCATGTCGAGCGGATTTCGTGAATGCGCAACTTGTCCTATAAATAGTTGCCCTACTCTGCCAGTCATCGCCTCCGAAGCTGTCAGTACCAGTAGGAACCCTCGACGGCGACCAACAAGCTTACTCATTCATCCGCCACCTGGCGACTGGTTTCGCCGGACAATGCACTCCGGCTGGGGCCCCGCAGCTCGACAGTCCGGGGAAGCGGCTTCGGTACACTTTCGGATAATATGGTTATATGTCGGATGCATCTACCTCTCAACGTACATCGCGATCTCTAGCAAATCTGTGGAGCTACATTGGTTCATGGTCCTTCTCCCAGCGCGCCGACGAGATAGCGGAAGTCGCGAGACTGGTCTCTCGGAGGTGCGGGACTCTGGAGGAATGACGTTCAGCGCGTTCCTTCAGTCGCTCGGAGAAAGCTGATGATGCCTGCCCGCTACTCACCGGATGAACCTGCTTCGACGGCATGGCGCGGCACGTCTTCCGACACAGATAGCGTTCTGCCGACTCTATGGTTGCGTGGTATGGCTGCGTTGCATACCTTTGTGGCAATGTGCAGGCCGAGAAGGCGTCCTTAGCCGAGAGTATAAAGGTTGTAGGAGGACGTACCCAGACTGCAGCACCGGTCTCCCAGGTTTTACACGATGATGAAGTCCTTCGTCGCCCTCGCCGCTCTCGTCGCCTCGGCGACCGCGCACTGTGAGTTTCCACTTCACCATCCACTTCGGTCTCCAGAACTGACACCTATGACTGGCTACCCACAGACACCTTCCCGTCCCTCGTCGTTGGGGGCACGACGACGCCCGCCTGGGTGAACGTCCGGAAGACGAACAACTTCAACACGCAGGCCCCCGTCACCGATGTGACCTCGGCCGACTTCCGGTGCTACGACTCGCAGACGAACCCGACCGCGCAGACGGTCACCGTCCCGGCGGGCGGGCAGCTCGGCATCATGTCCGACGGCACGATCTACCACCCCGGTGTCGTGAACGTGTACATGGCGAAGGCCCCGGGCGACGTCTCCGACTTTGCGGGCGACGGCGACGTGTGGTTCAAGGTGTACGAGATCTCCGCGGTCACCGACGGCGGCAGCAGCATCAGCTTCCCTGCTGAGGGTGTCCCGGGCGTGACGTTCACCCTCCCGAAGAACCTCCCCACGGGCCAGTACCTCGTCCGCATGGAGGCGATCGCGCTGCACGTCGCTTCGACGTACGGTGGTGCCCAGTTCTACGTGAGCGATTCACTCGAGTGCAGACAAGGAGGGACGTGCTCACGACGGGCTCTTCCTTCCAGATCTCCTGCGGGCAGATCAACGTCACCAACGGAGGCAGCGGCTCTCCAGGCCCGCTTGTCGCCATTCCGGGAGTGTACACTGGCTACGTACGTCTGATCCCCTCTTCTCTCGTGTGGCACTTGCTGAACTGCGATCTTGACCTTGCTATGCACAGGAGCCCGGCATTCTCATCAACATCAACGTGAGCCCTATCAAGTGTTCTAACTGTGCTTCTCTGACTCAATGTCGTGCAGTACCCCGTCCCGAAGAACTACACCCAGCCTGGTCCCGTGAGTATTCGTAACCTTGAGACTCGTTGACTTGGCGCTGACGTCTTGTGTGTTGGGCAGGCTGTCTGGTCTGGGTGAAAAGTCGCTCGCTAGATCTCATTCCAACTTCGTTCTGCGTACAGTACCGAGTGTCGTGGGAATCCATTCCGTATTGTCCCTCCCTAATGCCCCTCAGCAACATGCGTATGATCATCTACAAGACGAGGAAACTGCAATCACTTACTCGTTCGGGAAATGCAAGGGCGAAACTGAGTAGTACCCTGGCGGCCTGTCATTCGGGCAGGATCCACGGCACTGGTTGACTGCTGTATAGCCGCGTGCGCTCTCCGTACTAGTTTGTGAGGATCGCAGAGTTAGTCGTCTGTCACCTGTGCATTGTGTGAGTGAGTCGTACGGACCGATGTTTGTTTTCTGTGCGAGCTGATAGAAAGTGAAAGTGCCGCGCAGCGATTGATTCTCGCTTGGGAAGCCTTCGAACGAAGTGACTTCGCAATGCCCACTTTTCGATGACCCCAGACATTGGAGCGCCGCATGCATTAATCGTCCATCAGCATGCTGAGCATATTTGGCCGCGGTTGAATACTGGTTGAGTACGTCAGTCACGGTCCTCCGAGCGAGCACCAGAGCTGAAAGCCCCATGACCGCTCCGTGGGGTCCGTGAAATTTCCCAAACCTTCCATATGTTGATGATAACAGCGTCCTGACTCCTTCTTTGGTGAGAAGTAGAGGATGCTATTAGTGCTCGTGTACTGTAGTGTACAACTTGTGCCGCGTGCGAATCATTCGGATGGAAACTATTGAAGTTCATGATTGAACCCATTGAACCCACATATACCACTGGTCATAGCCCAGCAGGTCGAGGCATGGGGTCGTCGTAGTCGTCCGGAGGCCTCTTGACGACGCCACTCTCGAGCATCTGGGCAATGACGGTGTTCCTCTCAACCTCGCTCCCCCTATGAATCGAACAGTTACGGGTGAGCAGCCGAATCAACACGAGGGAGCAAGGGGCAGTAGAGCACGTACAAGACTGCCTTCACAACATCTCGCATCACAGCACCGGCGGGGATCTCTATCGTCTCGATGCCCAGTAGCTGGTCTGCACGCGTCGGGCCAACGTTTAACACCATCACCGATTTGCGCTGTTCAACCGCGTGCTTCACAAGCCTAGAAAACAGACTCAACGCGTCAACGCTCTCCCTGTGGCGCGGGAAGCATGGCAGACGCACCGGTACGCAGAGAATGTCGCAAGAGTGGTGCCAAGGACGAACAACCGTTCATGGGAGTCAACGATTTCGAAACTATCACGTTTTGTCAGCATACACCTGCAGGAACTGTGAAGAGCGGACGTACGATCTGTCTTTCACCTCCTTGGATATGGACTCCCCGAAGAATATGACCTCGGGCTTCAGCATCGAGTTCTGGCGCTTCTCGAGTAAGCAGCTCGGGCAATCTGGGACGACGAACTGGTCGTATCTCGTGCCTTCCGGGAGTACAACCTGACAACACAGATGATTTAGTTGAGTGAGAGGCGTGTCGGCTCGAGCGACGCACGTCTCCGTCCGGGTTCGTCCGCGGTCGTGTACCCGTGCGCTCAAGGTCATCCAAGAACGTCTTCCACTGGGGATTCGTTTCTGCAATCATGTCCTGGAAGGTCTGTCTGCCGATTGTGTGACCATGTGAACAGCGAACCCTCTATGTCCCAGGAAGTCAGCGCGTGCTAAGCGGAGGGGATGACCTGGGTACTTGGTTCAACGTACATGCAGTGTGCCGTGCAGCTCTAAGATCCCACTATTTCTCCTCGGCTCGTCCCAAACATGCTGGATGGCTTTGTGATGCAGACCATCGACGTTCTGGGTAATGATATGGGGAGCGACGGCAGCATGTTGGAGAGCGGCAAGGGCATAGTGGGTGGGATTGGGTTGTGCGTCGCGGACAGGGGGATAACCGAGATACGACCGTAGCCTGAGGACTCATGAGGACGTACGCAGTGCACCATGCCAATGTGGTACTTGCCAGTATCGTTGTCTGGACGGAATTGGGTGAGCAGATAGTCGTCCGGGCCACTTATTACTCAGCTACTGACCTGAAGCCGAACCCGCGCGCTGTTGGTTCCATTAACTCATGGTACTACAGCGGCCTCAGTACTTCATCCGCAATGAGAGTGAATCTGCACGTACAAATATCGGCCTGCACAGAGGTTCAGTCCTTCAAGCTCATCTCTAGAATGAACGAACGGTACGCACTTGTAATTCGGATTGAGGTAGCTGCCCTTCTCGCCTCTGTACGCGCGGATGCCCGAGTCGACGCTCACGCCCGCACCGGTGAGGACCGCGGCATCTCTGTTCGACAAGAAGCGAGCGATGCGTTCGACGGCGAACGCAGGAGTGATTCGTCTGTGCTGGGCGTTGGCAGTCCGGAGGACGGCGTCCGGGATGGTAGGAACAGAGACACGCATGTGATACAGCGCCCGCCCGCGTCCCCAGCTCGCCCCCAGCGCCCCCGCACTCGTCCTCGACGTCCACGACGATGAACAGGCCCCCGCCGTCGGTCTTGCACACCCCTGGCTTTGCGCACTACTCGCTCGCCTGGTCGCCGTTCCACAGCAACAGGCTCGCGCTCGCGTCCTCGGCGAACTACGGACTCGTCGGGAACGGGAGGCTGCATATAGTCGCCCTCGGGCCAGGCCCGGGCGGACTACCAGGGCTTGGGATTGAGAAGTTGTGAGTGACACGAGCGGTTCACCGTGTGCGTGTGTTGAGCGAGCTAGCTACGAGACGCAGGACGGCCTGTACGATGTAGCATGGTCTGAGATCCACGAGAACCAGCTGGTGACTGCCTCAGGGGACGGGTCAATTAAGCTGTGGGACATCATGATCCAGGTAGGTCTGCGCCATACCAACATACGTCGCGCTCAATGTTTGCAAGCACGTCTAGGACCTCCCGATCCGTGCCTGGCAAGAGCACACGCGCGAAGTCTTCTCCGTTGACTGGTCCAACATCAACAAGGACCAGTTTATCTCCTCCTCATGGGACGGGACTATAAAGCTCGTACGTTGTTTGGACGCTCGCTCGTATGCTCGCCTGACGAAAGTGCAGTGGACACCAGACCGTCCGAGATCGCTCACGACCCTCCAAGCGCACGCCTCCTGCGTCTACCAAGCCCTCTTCTCCCCGCACCAGCCCAACATCGTCGCGACCTGCTCCACTGATGGCACGCTGAAGATCTTCGACCTCCGCTCCCCCGCGTACGTGCCCTCCGGACCAGGCGCGAACAACTTCACCACGCCCCTCACGGCGGCCGCGCTCACCGTCCCCGCGTCCGGCGGGGAGATCCTTACGCTAGACTGGAACAAGTACAGGCCGTTCGTCCTCGCAAGCGCGGGCGTCGACAAGGTCGTCAAGGTATGGGACTGCCGCATGGTGAAGCTGGGCCCAGAGGCCGCACAGGCCCCCGCGGTTGGTGGGGTGTGCGAGACGCATCTGGCGGGGCACGAATATGCGGTGCGGAAGGTACAGTGGAGCCCGCATCGGGCGGACGTGCTGGCGAGCGCGAGCTATGACATGACATGCAGAGTGTGAGTTCACGTTCGCATACTTCATGCCTGTCGAAATGTGTGAGGATGGGTTTGCTGACGCGAGATTCACGGTGCAGGTGGTCAACGACGCCCGCACCGGGCGGATCACATCTGATGCACATCCACGACCCGCACACGGAGTTCGTGGTTGGGTGCGGATGGTCACTGTATGAGGAGGGCGTGCTTGCGAGCTGTAGCTGGGACTGCAGGCTGAATGTATTCCGTGTATGATATCTGCTCTCTCCGAGGATTCTGCTGCACCTAAGGATGTCCGGCATCGTACGTCAGCGGTGAGCAAGCGGTGAGTCTCATCAGCGGTGAGCGACCCGCCCAGATGCGAAGTTTCGAGTACGTCGTGCATATGCTTTGTGACAGGCTGCTTGCTGACTTGTCTTTGGACAGACGTGCTGCACTCGCATCTGAGAAGCTTCTCAGCAATGTACAATATTCCCAGTTCGTCAACCTCAGGAGGGCGTCATAATCGTACTCATGCATGGGGGACGCCGTGCTTCACACTCGACGGGACAGATTCCATTCCAGTGACGAGATGTCCCTTCGAGTCTCCTTGATGCTGGGTCTAGTGAGCCTAGTCTTCCCATTCCCATCATCAGTTCGTAATCATCCCAAGACGGTGCACCTGCGCGCAGGTCCACCGTCCCCATCTCTGCTCCGCCACCCGCCGAACTGTCCAGGAACCTCACCATCACCTCGGTGCGAGAGCCAGCATGGTCACGGAGTACTGATAACTTACCGCAGATGCGTTCGTATCGTGGCGTTGTTGGCAGTCCCGAGGCGCAGGTGTGCAGCAGCCATCAGGCATCTCCCTCACCCAAAAGTACCAAGCTTCGGCGTACTACCATCTTGCTCTCGTTCGCTGTCGACTGACTCTATCGCTAACAGTGATTCGCGTACCCGACCCGCCACATTCCTGGAGTTTGCTATGACCGGTGTTTACTGTTGCGCCTCGTCTCAGACTCGCGATGCTGTCATACCAGGCCAACCGTTGTATCTCTACACGCTGCGGATCACCTCAAGTCTCCGGGGTTCAAGCAGATACGCGACCACGGCCGCCTCATATGGTCGCTCACTCATCTCGTAATCCCAGCCATGCTCCACTTGAGCTGGGGCACTGCAGTGCTCACCGGCCAATACACCCCGCCCTCCTTATCAAGTCCAGAACCGAGAACCGAGTCCCCTTCCGCCGAGCCCTTGGATCTAGGACTGCCATCCAATCCATGCGGGACCCCCATTTCAAAAGTCCACGTCCCCCGTTCATAAGCCCGGCACTTTGCGCATACAGCCGACCCCGAACCATGCCTCGCAGGTGCAAATGCGTCGTCGCGTCCGCGCAATCGTCCGAGTCAATCATCCATACACGTGCATGCTGCCATGCCCTACCCGCCTTCGTACTACTGCGCCCAACGCACGTATCACTCTCCCACCTCGGTCTTCCGGTGCCAGCAACCCCCGACGCGTGCCGAAAAGGTCGAACCTCCCAAACCCAAACCACGGCAGTCTATGTATGGCCTCCCCTCCGGTCCCGTCACTCGTACGGTAACGCATTAGACGGCGGCGGCGGCGCCGCGCGTCGGTGTCGGTGTCGGTACTATGTACACCATGCATCCAATCCAACCTGGACTTGGCTGTCATATATCAGGCTGTCTCCCTGTGGGCCTGCTCAGATGCACCTGAGGGTGCTGCGGCCACCCGCGGCGCAGACCGACCGTCGTCGCGGCATCCCGAGAGGCTAGAGCCCATTCTATCATCGGTTACGCGGCAAGATGGTGGTGGGCGCAGTACTTACATACCCCCGGACCGCATATATACATGGGCCATGGCGGACTTGCCAAGTACCGTTTGGTCAGTTCTTCCCCTCGAGCTTCCTCTCGCCCGTCGCCCCCGTCGTACCGCCTCAAGGTTCGGCTCGTCGATACATAATCTGTTGCTAGTGCCGCTCCACCGAGCTCCACCCACAGGTACGCGTACGCCCGGCGCACGAGTCCCCCGTTCACGACGGCGACCGTCGTCCCCTCGATAAGTAACCCACTAGGGCTGCTCAATTCTGGTCGGTCGGTCGGTCGGTCGGTCGGTCGCTGAGTGAGCGCTCCAGAGGTGATGGGAGACTAGGCGAGACTGCCGACGTCGCCTCCTTCCTACTTGAGTCTCGCTAGACTCGGCTACAGGCTTCATCAATGCGTTCTGCGACCAGCGACCGACCGACCGACCGACCAGAATTGAGCAGCCCTACTATCGACCCCGGGGGACTTGCATGCCACGAACTCATCAGCGGGGTTCGGAAGCCTCACTTGTAAGTGTTGAACGCACAAGAGCCTGGCCCACGCCCGCACGGTGTAAACCAAGAACCGCAGCGTATGTATTGCGTACAAGTTGAATGAATGTATGTATGTGAACGTGGTGGCTACAGGAGAAGAACGCGTGCGAGACGGTAAACCAAGAGCGTAAACAAGAACATGCCCGTCAAGAGAAAGAGAAAGAGAAGCGCGTGAAAGAAAGCGTGGCAGAGACGTAGAGATAACGATACTGTAACAACCGAAGCCGCGCCGAGTGCACCCAGGACTCGTCGCTCCACCACCACCACCACCACCACCACCCGGGAGGAGGGGTTCGACGTTCGACGTCAACGGGAGGGCGCCGCGGCCCGCCCCGCGTGCGACCAGGCGTCGGGAAGGAAGGAGAAGAAGGCGAGCAACGCGCCGCCTAGGGAGCACCGTGACCAGTGTCAAGCCGCACGCGGCCGAGCACTCACATGTACTAGTAGACTAGACGGGAGCGCGCATCGCGAACTGACTGGCTTGAGGAACGCACGCGTTTGTACAAGCGGCCCGTCCCCGTCGAATGCAGTGAAGGGAAGAGCGTGGATGGGACTGTAACAGCGGCCGCCGGCCGGGGGGAACGGGCGTATATAGATGGGATAACGTACGTATGTAGATGAGAGAGCTAGAGATGCGGATGCCAGTGGTGGTATGCGAGTGCGGTGTGCGGGTATGCGAGGGGCGATTCTATCGTTATGCGAGAGGCAGAGGCGGCCGTCTATGAGACGTCTATTGATAGACGCGAACCGAGGCGATCTGCCACTGTGCGACTGCGGAGACGGAAGGTGTCAGTGCCAGTGTCATGTCCGCAGCCTACCAACACCGCGCGGGGCGGGGCGGTGAAGGGCAGAAGGGGGAGGGCAGGGTACGCACCATCGAAGTTGGACGCGTTCTTGACGGCGTCCTCGCAGATGCCGGGGCAGCTCGACTGCGAGTACGCGGCGCCGGCCCAGTCTCCGCAGAGGGTGATGTCGAAGATGAGCTGCTGCTTCTTGAAGCGGGCGGAGATGTCGCAGTGGGTGTTCGGGAAGTACGCGGTGGGCGTCCCCCACGAGGACGGGTCGGGGGTCTTCGCGGTGATGTCCGCGGGGATCGCGCTGCGGTCGAAGAACCAGACGGAGATGCCGTCGGACTCGAGCGTGTGCGCGTACACGCCGCCGGCCTGCATGTTGAAGAGGTGCCCGTACGTGTTGTTCTCCTTCTGCTGGTACGCGCAGCCCGCGTTGTTCCCGTTCGAGGACGTGCAGGTGAGCCCGAGCTTGTTCGAGAGCGCGTCCGCCTTCTGGTCGAGCGTGCAGTCATCGCCGCTGTGCAGGGTGACCTGGTTCTGCATCTGCTCGTTCACACCCTCTGCACACAGGCGGATCAGTCCGTGGCCCCAGCTGAGCGAGACGGTGTGCACGTACCGATGATGTCGATCTCGCCACCGTCGGGCCAGTTCGCGCCGGCGCCGAGGGACCAGTAGGCGGGCCAGACGCTGCAGCCGTGGGGCATGGCGTAGATGTCGGCGATGAAGAGGCCGCGGTCGAAGCTGTCGTCGGTGGTGATGCGGACCGACTTGCGGTTGCCGTTCACGAGGTCATTGGAGTTGTCTACGGCGAGCACGACGGTGCCGTCGTCCTGGACGTAGGCGAGCTTGGACGCTTCGTCGCCATCGACGAACTTGACGAGGCCGTGGGTGGGGTCGGCACCGGTGAAGAAATTCCAACCGCTGTGACGGAGAGCGTCAGCAGCTGTCGCCGTGAAAACGGGGTGGTATTGGAAGGCCTGGTTCTACTTGTGTCGAGACTTCGAGGCAAGCTCCGAAAATTTGGCCAAGTCGTGTCGACTTGCAGAACGAAAGACTGGCGGCGCAAATCCAAGAAATACACTCACTCGAAGAAGGACTTCCCAGCGTATTCCTTCACAAGCTTATAACCCGAGCTCCGGGGGACGTAAGAGACGGCATGGCCGACGTTGTTGTGGCGACGAGTGTGTGCGCCATGGTGGGGCATGAGGGCGGAGCCGGAGGCGGCGAGGGTGAGGACGACGGACGCGAGCGCACCGAGCATGCTGGGCGAGGAGAAGGAGAGTGGTGGGGTGAAGGAGAGGAAGGGGACCGCAGTCGCGAGGGGAGAAATAGAGGCGGGAGAGGACAAGGAGGCTTATAACAAAACGCGCAAAGAGGACGGGTTATGGCTGCGTGCGCTTCGGGTGGATCCCGGCCACATGCGTTCTGGGGTCAATGCCTTGGCCAACGCGCATCGACGCCTCTCATTTGTTCTCCCGTGTCCCACGCATCGCCGCAACAGCTTTTGTCCGTCTTTGTCTCCACCCTCGCGCTCTCTGCTGCCCTCGGGCAACGGCCACAATAGCGAGCAACACGCACCTTTGTCTGCAACAGTCTGCAACGCGCCCGCTCGGCCACCATGGACGACCCGCGATCGACGCCGCTGTGCGTGGCAGACGGAGATGAGACCCGCACAGAGCACACGCGCCCAACCGAGCCGAGGCCAGCTATCGATAGCACAGCCACCCCGTACCTTAAGCGTCGTCTAGCAACCGATGCATCCGAGCAGCCGCCCTCATCCCGACGCGGCGCACTCTTTTTTTTTTTTTGTTTTTTTTTTTGAGATCTAGCTTTTGTATCCCGCTGGTACAGAGTACAGGCGCGGCAGTGGATGACTTCCCGTAAGAATTTACGGCCAAATCGCCGTAAATGCTCGCTTGCGGAGTTTGATCTCCCTTGGATCTCTTGGGCGCTGAACCACCAGACGCTGGACGGCTCATCCTCGGCGGGACTCTTATGTCAGCATTTGTCAGCGCCCAATACGGTATTTGTTGATGCCAACAGGATTTGTAATGATCGCGACTGCCTTTTGAGTCCTCCCGATGCCCTAAGCGAGCTTAAGCGAGGATTTACGGACGTGCTGAAGTTTAGAAGGGGGGGTCGACCCCCCCTTCTAGATTTTGGGCGCCTGACGTGTTTACGGACGGGCGTTTGAGAGCGGAGTCTGAATCTGTACTCGGCATCTCGGCCGTTAGCTCAGATCCAGCATCTACGGACATCCAGAGTGCCGTAGATTCTTACGGGAAGTCATCCAGTATTTCTAAGACAACACGGTGGTTGGCGAGTGCTCTCAGCCCATGGCGCCGACATCTAAGGGCTCTGTGCTCGCTACCTCCTGTCCTGGCGGAGCCGTCACGAATCCGAAGCCGGTAGGCCTCGTCAACACACACTAGCTGGGCGCGTCCACGACGCGGCGCACTCAGCCTCCGACGCAGCGAGCATCCTGCTGCGGACGACCCTCTCGACTGCACACAGCGCCAGCGTCCTACAACGCGCCTTTCGCAGCGAAAAATGTATGTCGACTTGGGGACAACGCAACTCCCACTTCGGACACTCTTCCCCGCCAGTGGGCCTCGGCATGGCGGAGGCGTGTGCGAACACATGTTCGTGCTTGCTTCCCGGTTCCTTACGGCAGCCCTCATCTCCTCCTCGACCTCTCAAGACAGAACTCGAGCATGCCGTCCAACTGCGCAGAGAGCGAACATCATGATGGAGAATGGGTACGAGATCACGTTCCCAGCACGTTCGACTGCGACGCGCGCACTGAACCATTCAGTTCCCGTCCCTGCCAGGCAATGATGCCACCCGGTGCGCCAGATGGTCGACTTGCGTCCTCTCGGAAAACGGCCTGAGGTAAGCAGTTCCGGAACTTTCGTGAACTCGCCTCCCGTAGGAGTCGCAGGACAGCCTCGCAAATCCAGCGTCCCGCGTTCGCAATCTAAACGCGCTCGGATTCACGGAAGTTTTCACGGTCAGACTCAGGGCCGAGACCCATCGTTTTCAACACGGCACCTTGACACCGAAGCGCAACGTCTCCATTCCGGGAGCTGACAGAACGGCCCATGTATCACCTCCTCGGTGCGTCGACAACTTGAACTACGGAACTTGCACCCGGCGTGTGCGTGCTTGCGATGCAGGAAGGACTCATCCCCGCTCCCATTGACCACGTCACGCCCGGGAGCAGTCCCAGCGTACAAAGCAAGCCTCGTCACGCATATATCTACGCCGGAGAACAAAGGCCCCTGTCTCCTGCAGGATACGGGTGCTCGCCTCGTTCCGACACAATGCATAAAATCTAAAACTCCAGCGTGTCCGCGACGTTCTTCTCATCTTTGTCGGACATACTTAGGGCCCTTCGGGGCAGAGTCCAGACTGCCGCCCGGGCCTCCCACGGTACGCTCTCCATGCCCCTGCGTCTCACTTACACTGCAGAGTACCTGCACCTCGCAGCGTGCCACTGCTCGCGATGAGTCGCCTTGGAAGTGCGCCCAGCGAATGCGTGTCGATGGTCTCGCGACGATCCGGAGTCTTAAGAACGCAAGCAGGTCATGCATCGCGACTCTGAGCGATCGCGCAGAGAAACGCGCCACAAGGACGCCACAGGCGAGCGTGCAGTACCAGTGTACTGTATCTCTGCAACTCACCTTCCCGCATGCGCATCATCTCGCCGTCCATCGCGCTCGCTCCGTCCCCATCTCCACCCGGCACCGAGCACTCACCCTGCTGCTGATCGGTACTCCGTCGTGGCCATCTGATGGGCGTGCGTGCGCCACCAGGACTCTGCTACGCCGAGATGCTCGCTCGCCGGTGAGTCCTTCAATTGCTCAGACTGAGACTACTTAGGGCCGTCGGCTGGACGCACCAAAAGTTCGACTCGGAGGAGGCGCGCGCGCTGGTACTATGTATGTACGGCCACGATGCTTCCACCTCTCAATTCCGCCGCGCCAACCTCCAGGACCCAGGTCCAGACGGAGGTCAATCTTCGAGGGTTCGAGGGTTCTGCCGGCATTCCACCCCGTACGGTGCTCTGGGAGGTGGGCGATACGGTTGCGGAGATAGCCAGGAGATAGTCTAAGAACTAAGTAAGTACATATTTGGTGGGATCGACGCTCCCAATTATATTGGGAACTTCGGCCGACGCCATGTCCGCATACACGCTCAACTTTCAAGAACTCGGCGTCTGCTGCGCGGTCGTGGAACGCGAATGGTCACGGAAGACACGCGTCGTTGCCGAGAATCTGCGGTATGTAGCGGGTTGTGTACTACTATCAGGCGTTTGAGAGAGTCCGTGCACCGCGCTCCCGTCGACGAGCTAGATAGCAATAGATGAGCCTGCAAAACGTGGAGTATCTTTGTCTTTGCGCGAACGAGAACGAGCGACGTCAACTCCCAAAGGGTTAGTCTGAAGTAATGAGTCGCCTTGAAGTGCACGTTGATGGTCTCGACTCTCGGGACGACTCGGAGCCGAGGTCTCGAGGAGCAATATTTGTTCACGGCGACCGGGAACCCTGAGGCCTTCGCGGTATGAATCCCGAGAGCATTCGTATGAGAAGCCTGGTCTACCGGTGCGCTTTCAGATACATACATGACAAGGAACAATGGTACCTGCGCGGAGACTTCGATCATAAATACCGAGAAAGACACTACCCCGAGATCGACGGAAATACTGCCTTAGAGAGCACGGACGGACTGCCAGAAACGACGGAGCTCCCGGCCAGCGAGAAAACTACGCGGCAGACGACGACGCAGCCGCCTGCTGAGAGATTGCGGCCCCGCCGTCCGAGTCCTCCCGGGCCTCGGAGCGCGAGCCAACTGGCAACTCGAACCCATCATCGTCATCGGACCGCGCGGAAAGCTCCGGATTGATGAACCCTCCGAGGGACGAGATGAAGCTGGGTGTGTCGTATGGGTTCCTCGAGGAATGCAACGGATCGTCGGGGTCAAGCCTGACGACTATCTGGCTCGCTTCCTGCAGATCGAGGAGGAAGCGCGAGACGATGATCGTGGTGATGCTGTGGATATGGAGTCCTAATGAGCGAGCTGTCGCGTGCTTTTTGTATTCCAGGACAGTTAGGGACATACGGGGTGGTGAACGCAGTCACTTAACTCGTACCATTGCCCGCGATGCCCACCAGCTGTCGGGGGGACGTTCATCAGATTGTGCGTACGGACGCGGAGATGCGGCTTACCGCGGTGAGCGAAAGGCGAGGTGCAGGACGTTCAAGATGAACAGAACTCTGACAATGGACGATGTGTAAGTCTGTCAGATATCCCCGTCCATCAGCTACGCTTCGTGACGTACACAAAATATATGGTTCCTGTACATGTCGCAGAAGGAGTACTTGGTTAGCCACTGCGATATCACTGGGCACGAACAGCATTGATGTCAGTAGGAACGGACCATCACGGAAGAGGATATCCGATAGTGAGAGTCTCTTGGATCTTTGGATATGTCTCAAGGCTTCCCGCCTGCTTAGCTGCGTCCAAGTGATATAGATGAGCAGAATGTCGGCAGCGATCAGGGGTACCCGAGATGTAATCGTCACTGCGCATATCTGTCAGTGAGCGTGCGCCATTGATATTGGCCACCTAGCCGACCTACGCCTGTACAGAGTCAGTACCGATGTGTGTGACGAGACTGAACTTTGAAGTGGATCACCTGATGTTAATCGCGACAGTTGTGTTATCTATCGTGAGGCACCCAAACGGCGGGAAGTTCTCCCCAGAGAACTGATAGCCAAATGGAACCTGCGTCATGACCAGCAATGTTCTGTATTAGTCCACATGGTCCAAGGAACGATCCACTCACCACATTAGCTCCTACTGGGGCTAGAGACAAAGCGAACACGAGTAGTCCGAGGAGCTTACTCCTGCTCAATGCATATGCACGGAGGGCGGAGAAGACTCATTGCAACTTGAAGTGTCAGGTACTACGACTTTTGCATTGGACGCATGACTCACCTGCCCCGGGAAAGAATAGCAGTATCTCCATTGCCTGCGTCACCATGTTGAACAAGGAGCAACTGTGGATATTGATGGGCGTTACGCGGTATCCTGAACTCTGCGAGGCTTCACACCAACCTCTGAATCCAGTCAGGCTATTGTCATGGGACCGGCACGGACTCCTACGTCTGCTTACCTGATCCGAGGGGAAAGATGTAAATGAGACCAACTCCATAACATAGTATGCCAGGGGCAACCACTTGCTGGCGAAGAACAAGAGTGACGCGCCGATTCGCTCAAGGGTCCAGAAGCATGCCACTTCTCGATCTAACGTGACAAAGGTGTCGTAGATCAAGAGAACTACGGTGAGAGAAAGCATCAGATTGACACGGACGAGCCTGCATTGGTGCCGCGAACGCACCCCCGGCTGCCACACCGCAGTAGGTGTCCGTATAGCTGTCTGGCGGTGTCAGCATGCGTATTCCGTAACAAGAGGCCTCGAGCTATGCGACGTACAGGGTGTCGAATAGGGCCACGGTCGCAGCATCTGCGTCGGAGGACATGGTGAAGTCGAAGGATGGCCCTCACGTCGTCGAGAGTCGAAGAGTAGTGCAACGCCATCAATGGCATTACCAAGCTTTATAGCGAGCACGACTTCCTCGTTAAGACGCCGACTGTTGGATGGTCGTTGAGATGCGCAAGCTGTTCAAATCCGCCATATCTGACCCAATCGTGTCACCAGAGGATAGAAGCGTTGCGCAAGCACGAGGCAGGGCTGTTGGCGAGAACTCGCGCTTGGTTGGGCCGGACGACGTTGCGGAACTTGATGGTGATCCAGCCAGACGGGCACTGCGGTGGTAGAAGAACCAACCCGGAGGTGATTGTTGAATGTTGGAAGTTGTCTAGAAGGCGAGCAGAAGTATCAGCTCGAAGTTTGCGCCCATGGCGACCGAAGGAGATACGAGGATGCTTCTCAGTTGTGGTACGCCACGTTTGTCTGTTCTTTGACCGTAGATGTTAGAAAGCAGGTCCTAGAGGGCAATGCAGAGCTGTCTCCGCAGAGATCGGATTTGCGCCGTCCTGAGACCGGGAGAGACTCACAGTCAAGAGCGTTGCAGGGCGAAGTTGCATAGGCGAGATTGCAAAACCCGTGGAGTTAGCCACTATCTCTCTCGAGGCGCGGGAAGGATTCGCGAGTACTAAGACTCCGCTAAACCGGAGTGTCCTTGAGGGACTCAGCCTTCAGGAGTATCGGAGGGCGTTGAGAACCTATCCCCAAACATGGCGTCCTTCACGAGGTCCATTCACATTGCAGGCCAAGATTGAGGCTAAAATAGAAGACACGGCTTGACCTGATGAACACGAGACCTGTCAGCCAGGTCAGCAATATATGGGTTACAATGCATGATAGCATGGTCGTCAAACCGGTACGTACGTTACAATATCTCTGATTACCATGAAGGGGAGGCTGACGATGTCAGCCTCGTTCGTGCACCTTGGCCACCGACTACTACCAAGTCGCGCTTCAGCAATGTCCTCCAGGACCTTGACGAGCTCCTCCCTCACTTCCTCGAACGGCCGACAACTTTCCTGGCAACCGACATCGCCCGCGGCGAAGAAGGAACGTTCAAACACCGACGATCTGTTGAAAAGCCTTAGCAACGTATTCCAGGAAGTTTCCTGTCTACGGGCTGGATGGCAGTAGATGAACTTGCAGAACATAGTATGTGCGGTCACGAACGAAAAGTTGAAATGCCGAGTGACATGGATCCCAAGAGGTTGGTCTGAAATCTATATGGGAGACCTGGTCCACGAATGCGCTCTACGATACGTGTCAAAGAACATTGATACCTGCGCGGGAGACTCCGATAATTAATACCCAGGGAAGACACACTCCGAGGTCGACGGAGGATGATACAGCCAGAGAGAGCACGCACAGGCTGTAAGCATCTAAATCGGATGATTGCGGCGGAGCTCGAGGCCTCCCACTTCGGACTGGGCATCGCCTTCCTCCTCCCCGGCCTCTGAGCGCGAGCAAGCTTGCAACTCGAAACTATCGTCATCTGACCGCGCGGAAAGCTCCGGATTGATGAACCCTCCGAGGGACGAGATGAAAGTAGGCGTGCTGTCGTATGGGTTCCTCGAGGAATGCCGCGGATCGTCGGAGTCGATCCTGACGACCATCTGGTTCGCTTCTTGCAATGCGAGGAGGAAGCGCGATATGAGGAGCGTTGTGATGCTGTAATTGGAACATGTACAATGTGAGCGAACTGTCTCCGAGTGTTTGCGGCGAGACACGTACGGGGCGGTGAACTCGGTCACGTCGCTCGCCCCGGGGGCGCTGGATGTGCCCGCCAGCTATTGGGAGGACGATTAGACTGTGCATGCGGTGGCGTCTGGGAATATGTTGAGCGATGATGGGGCTTACCGCCGTACACGAGAAGACGAGGTGAAGAACGTTTAGGATGAAGAGACATCTGATAGAGAGTGGCCGGATCCGTCAGGTATGCTCTTGACCAGGCGTCATCCCTTGACGTACACAAAGTATATCGTTCCTGTGCGTGCAGTCAGGCATCTAGTAAACCGCAAAAGATGCACGCACATCACTAAGTAAGGAGACGTACCACCACGAAAGAGGACATCCGAGAGCGACAGTCTCTTGGACTGTCGGATGTCCATCGGGGTGCCCCACTTGCTCAGCTTCGTCCAGGTGGTATAGATGAGTAGCATGTCGGCAACGATGAGCGTTATCCGAGAGACGATCACAACTATGCGCTTTTGTAGATGAGTGTGTGCCATCGCATATGATTGCTGGCCTACGTACGCCTGGCGGAAAGTCAGTACCAATGAGAAATCTGTGTGATGAAATTGAACGAGGCGAACCTCATGTCGAGTGCCGCAGTTACGTCGTCTGAATCGAGACATCCGAATGGCGGGAAGTTCTCTCCGGAGAACTGATAGCCATAGTGAACCTGCAACATCGACCATCCGCCTGCATCAGTCCACATACTGTAGTACACTTTGCAAGGAAGCAAAATCGATCCACTCACCAGATTAGCACCCACTTGTACTAGAGACAAAGCGGCGACGAGCAGTGCGAGAAGCTTGCTCCTACTCAGCACATATGCACGGAGGGCGGAGAAGGCTCATCGAAAGCGTCAGGTACTACTTCTTGTTTTCATAGAAACATGTCTTACTTGCTCCGGGGACGAACTGCAGTACTCCGACTGCATACGTCGCTATTGAGAACAAAGAACAGCTGTCATGACTCATGTCGTCAGTCATCCTGCGGTTTCTTCGCGAGGCCAAGTCGCACCAACCTCTGAGTGATTCTCGTCAGATTCGCCACGGGCACAGACTGACACTGCTTACCTTGTCCGAAGGGAAAGATGCATACGTGACCAGCACCATAATATAGTAAGCTGTGGCGATTCACCTGTTCGCGAAGAACAAGAACGACGCTCCGCCGCTACGCTTAGCGGTCCAGAAGCACGCCACTTCTCGGTCGAACGTCACGAAGTTGTCGTAAAGGAAGAGAACTGCAGCGGGAGAAAGCCTTAGCTTGATAAGGACGCGCTTGCAACGGAGTGAACGCACCTGATGCTGCCACAGCACAGTAGCTGTCTGTGTGGCTGTTCGGCAGTCTCAGTCAGCGTTGTCTATGACGAGCTGTATGCGACGTACAGGCTGTCGAAGAGAGCTATGGTTGCAGCAGCGGAATCGGCATCGGAGGACATGGCGGAGGAGGAGAGGACTCTCACGTTGTTGAGGGCCGAGGGATGATTGCAAGGTCACCTTTGGCACGACGAGCTTCATATAACAGGCACGAATATGCGGTCCTCGACCCCGCGCCGCCTGCTGGACTATCATGGTGACATGCACGCTGATCGCATCCGCATCAGATACGACCACATCTGACTCTCTCACTTCGTCTGGGATGGAAGAGATGTGCGAGTACATACAGCGCAGAATGCGAACACTGACAGCTGCTTGGACGCGAAGACAGGACGGGACCGCATTGTGGTTCAGTTGGTTCAGTAGAAGTGGGCGCGCCCACATGCAGTGGCAGAGCGAGCAATCTGAAGGGAATCCCGATGCTCAGCATGACGGACGCTCAGAAGCCCTATACACTGACCAGTGAAAGCGTCCGTCCACGTGCACCCCCTGTGCCATGCAGAGGCGGCGAAGGCGAAAGTCCCGAGGACGAGCGAGGAAGGAGGATAGATTGAACCTTGATGAGCACAGAAAGTCGCTTCTTGATCCTAATATCCGCACAGGAACGCGGTGCCGGAGCCAGTAACAAACTTTGTAGTGGCGAACTGACCAACGATTGAAGTGCAAGCCCGAGAATCACCCTCCTAATCACCGGACTGCCACACCGCATTTCCTATCTCGAGAGCAAGCAATTTGAACGATACGTGGACGCGGAGAGCCAGGAGCGAGGGCGTGAGCAGTACTAGTAGGTTGGTGATGTGTTTGGACTCACAGCTAGTGTAGCAATGTCAGCTCCCAAGGACAGTAGGACGCGATGTATGAAGATGGCCAGATGACTTGAGCGAGTGAAAAAACATCGACTAGACAGCTATACAATACGAACGCGACTCAAGTCAATTGGTTGCAATCCATGATAGCATGGTCGTCAAACTGATGCGTACGACGATCTCCACAGGGTCACCGCCAGTGCCAGCCCGTTCGCTTCAACCGAACAAGACCCGATGACCGTATTCGGGCCCGGATGGGGGGGCTGACGATGTCAGCCACATCTTGGCCACCGACTACTACCAAGTCTCGCTTCAGCGCAATGGCCTCCAAGACCTCGACGAGCTCTTCCCGAACCGCCTCGAACCGCCGACGACTTCCCTGCGGTGGACTAGGCAACCAGAATCCCCCGCGGTGAACAAGGAACGTTCGGACACCGGAGGTCTGTTATACAAGCCTCAGCAACATGTTCCAGGAAATTGGGGAATATGTACGTGCCAGCCATTTCCGCCTCCCACTTTGCCTCATCCCCGCATGACCACAGACGTCGTTCGAGTTCGAGGTCGTCGAACGCGTCAGCAAGGGCACCGACGTCGACTACAACCCGGTCAGTTCCAGTATTCACGACCGCGACGCCTTCTCTCCCGCTCCGCTGTCCCCTATCACAGCCAGTTCCCCATGCTCCTCGTCACCCTACTCCTTCCTGTCCCCGCAGACGTCCCATACGTCTTCCCCGTGCCCATCAAGCCCTCGCCCGGGCCGCATCCTCGCTGCGAGCGACTTCCGTCCCATACGCAAGCTCGGCAAGGGCGGCCACGGCACGGTTTACCTCGTCGAGGACGTCGTGTCCGAGCGGTACCTCGCAATGAAGGTCATCGAGAAGAACGGGCTGCGCCTGCGCGAGTACCCCGCGGTGTTCGAGGAGCAGGCCGTCACGCGGACCATCGCGATCGACGCGTGCGAGGACGGCAGTAGCAGTCCGCTGTCCGTGCCTCTCGCGGGCAGCTTCGAGGACAGCGACAACTTCTACTTCCTGACGGTGCGTGCCAGCGACACCGCAACGCCTGGCGTGCTGACAACAGAAGCAGGACTACTACCCCCGAGGTGATCTCATGAAGTGGATGAAGCGGCACGGAACTGTCCCCGTACATCAAGCCCGCCTGTGGTGCGCCGAGCTGGTAAGTCATTCGGATGCCAGTATGAGTGCGCCCTAGTCCTGACTCCAAGAGGGAAGCTCGTAGCGTTGCAACGCCTCCACAAGCGTCGCATCCTGCACCGTGACGTCAAGCCGGACAACATCCTCATCGACGAGGACAACCACATCGCCTTGACGGACTTCGGCATCGCGCGCGCCTTCGGGACGGAATACGCGGATCGGCCATGGACTCGGTTACCCCCATGGAACATGCGCCAGGACAGCGAGGACTCGGATCGCCGTGGGAGCTGGATGAAGGGCAAGGAGGGGGACAGGACGCACACCTTGGCGGGCACTCCTGGGTACGTCGCGCCAGAGGTCTACTCCGGCCAGTACTCGTACGGAGTGGACGTCTGGGGAGCAGGGGTAGTGCTGTACTCCATGCTGACTGGGAGGGTAAGTGCGATCCGTCCGCGGGCCGAAGAGCGCGAACGCTGACGACCCGCAGTTGCCGTTCGGACTGCAGCCCAAGGAACAGCGGCTGGAGGAGCTTATCACTCGGACCGACACTATCCCGGCCGACTTCGACTTGTACGGAGTGGTCGATGGGGAGATCCGAGACTTGCTGACGAAGGCGGGTGAATAGGATACAGCGTGGCGCATGGAACCTGACGAGCTCTGCTAGATGCTGGAGAAAGACCCGAGGAAGAGACCATCGATCCGCAAGCTCAAGAAGCACCGGTGGTTCCATGGCATGTGCGTAAAGCGGGCTAAAGGCTCACTGCAGGAACTGACCCACATGCTCGCAGAGACTGGGACGCCATAGAGCGCAGAGAGAGGCGACAAGAAGTCGGCGACAACATGAGGGAGGATGATGAGGTACGCAACACAGCAACACGTCAAGCATCTGTGCTGACCTCCGTCCCAGGACGTCGACGTGTCGTACGGGCGGCCTTATGGCTCAATTGACAGACCGCCACATGAGTGGTTCGAGTGGGTATCGCCGAGCCTCCGCGGCACCGACGGCTCCTTCGACACGACGAACGACTGGTCCTTGGGATCCACCTGTTACACAGACTGCGACCTGACACAAAGCGAGGACGGCTTCGAACAAGTCGTTCGGTCACCCGGGGCCGGCGGTTCGGGAGGATCGAGCGTCGTGCAGAAGATGAAGGGATGGATGAAGAGGAGGTTGTCGACTTCGTAGATGGTGGTTGAGGGTTTATCGGAGCGGTGCTGTATACCAGTCGCTTGGGACTTGCTTCTATCTATCTTCGAGTTGTTAGCGTGCAGTGAACAGGGTCAGGTAGTGCGACATACGAGAGGTCAACCAGCCGTACCATGGTGCCGTCCAGCCCAGGAGGCTAGCCGTCCCGCCATCGCACGACCATCCAAACAACCCAACGCCTGCGTTCCGCTTCGTCTTCCCCCTCGGCACGTTCTACGCTCCATGGCCGTTCCTCGGTGCCATCGACGCGTCTCTCCCTGAGGTCCTCTATGACGAAACCGGCGTCTGGTACGAGCTTCAAGAACGACGCGATGACATATCTGCCCGTGTGAAGGCCCGCAACAAGGTGGACGCGCGCACTGGAAGCCCGCTTCAAGGTACTCTGCAGGGTGTGGAGGAAGATGTGGTGTGTGTCCGAGTTCCATAGCGTGTCCGCGGCTAGGACGACGTCAAACCCAGGAATGCGATGCATATGTGCATTCTGTGACAACATAAGAGGGGAGGGATCAGAGCCCCAACCGTACGGAACGACCTGGCAGCGATCCGCGACATCGTTCCGCTTCACGTTCTCTGTGAGCGTACGAATGAGACTGTCGTCGGGATAGTCGCTGCAGGTAACGCGCGCGTCGCCGTACATCTTCGAGATGAGGATGCTCGGTAGACCCGCACCTGCACCGAGTTCGAGGATCCTCAGCAGGCGTCCCTCCTGCTTCGCGATGGCGATGTGCTCGTCCAGATGGAGGTCGCGGATATGATCTGCGACGTAGAGCGCGGAGGACCATATCGACGAAGCATGCAGGGCCCAGTTTGCAGCCTGCGTGTCCGGTGTAACCAGATGGATGCGTGAGGACCCGTCGTTCAGTTCGTAGGTGAATGCTGAGCCGGCTGACGAGTGCGCGACAGGGACATGGTCGTAGAGAGTCTGGAGAGATTCTGCCAGGAGATCTTCGGGATCGCACATTCACAACAAGCAGCGTGAAGACCACGCGGTCTCCCTGGCCGTCCGTAAGTCAAGGCACTGACACAGAGCAAAAAATGGCGATGGCAAGATGGAAGTGCAGAGTCAGAAGTTGAGACATTGAGAATGCCCGCCACTCGACCAAAGCACGATTATATAACAATAACCGCCTAATAAACGTTTGTACAACATTTGCTATTAGGTCTCCTTTGGTGCTTACCTGATTTGTTATGGTGATAAGCGCGGATAACCCGAGTGGTCTGTGCGACAAGTTTTCGAACTTGCAGAATCCCCCACATCCGTCTCCCTCCGTGTCTTCATGTCTGACGCGACCTCATCTCCGCACAGGTGCGTATCTTGCGTGATCGACGCGTTCGACCTCCAGCAGCTCATGCGCGACGTTCAGAGCTCCTAACAAGGTCACTTACGCTGGCCGTGTGAAGGTTCGTACCCAACCACCGTCTAGAGTCGTTTCTCGCGCACTAACCGCGTCGCGTATGCACAGAGGAGAAGGTCGACCGTCGACAAGGCGTACAAGAACTCCGGGTACGTAGTTTCGCGTAAATCGCGCGCACGAAGTCTCTGACACGCGACATCGTGCAGAGGAGAATCCGACGGATCGTCTGACGAAGAAGCGGGAGGGGCCACGCAGCCAGTGACCAAGCCGGTGAGTTCTCAGCCCTCACCCGCATCGTCGTCTTGGGGTGAGGTGGACGCAATGAACAAGAGACACGTTAAAGTCGACGACCCCGAGCATGGTCGGAGTCGCAGCGGGCCGATTCATGATGGTGTCCATGCTCAGAAGGCGCGAATCCGTCCCACGCTCGGTTTGGTTTCTTCCCTCATCTCCGAGACACGTCTGTGGCCAAAACGCGTCCCTGACCGCCTACCTAGACTACCCAGATGGCTGCTAGAACCCCGAAGAAGGTTGATGTCCAGTGAGTCCCCTGAATGCTGTTTCGTGCCTCTCCTCAAACCCCTTGGTCAGCCTCCCGGGACCGTCGCCGAAACAGACTCCGGCCCAGTCAGCGTCCGTGAAGAAGCCTGTCAGTACGAGAGCGAAAAGAGGAGCTCATTCGCGCCAAGGCTCAGTCGCATCTCTCGCTCGCGAGGACACGCTTGTCGGCGACGATTCCCCCAGCAAGCCGTCGAGTGTTAAGCCTCGTTCCACCATTGGGTACGTGGTTTTAATTCAACGGACGTGGCAAATTCTAACAGATTTCTGCCCGCAGCCGCACCGACACGGAAGATGGTGATGAAGGCTCTGTCGTGGGGGAACCCAAGGGCAGATACAGTTCGCGCAAGACCGAGGCTGAGCGCCGCCAGTTCATGGAGGAGGACCCCAATTCGGGTGAGGTGGAGGCCCATCGCGTGTTCTGCAAGGCTTGCAACGACTGGGTTGACCTCAATCCTTCGCGGCGATACATCATGAAGAACTGGGTGGAGCACCGCAGGCAATGCAAGGGCGGTAGTGAGCGTTCTGAGAGGTGCGCCGCACTAGTCATCGAATCCAAGGCATCTACTAAGAAGGACGCAGCCCCAGCAAGGAGAAGGCAGCGGCGCAGGCGGAAGAAGACGACGCTTCGGTCGCAGATGGGTCTGTCGCCGATTCCGCCACCATCAAGCGTATGAGGAAGGAGGAGGACCGGAAGGCGTTCATCGAGAACGACCCCCTGTCTGGCGAGGTCAAGCCTGACGCCGCGTTCTGCAAGGGTTGTCAGACGTGGGTGAAGCTATCGACTCAGACGCGCTACTCCTCGCATCCTTGGAGGGCCCATGTGCAAAAGTGTTCCGCCGCAACGAAGTAAGCTATAGTTCAACCATATCGGCTCATGGGATCAGGTGCTGATTTGGAACAGCAGGCCTGGTTCCAAGGTCGCTGCCGCGCAGAGGAAGCTTGCTCTGGTGAACGATCCGCAAGCGCACACCTTCACCAATGAGAGCGTGGAGTGCAATGTATGCAATCAGACCGTCGACCTCGGCCGGCAGCTCGATTATGACCTCACTAAATGGGAGGAGCACAAGCTTACGTGCAGGTGAGCACTACGGCGGCGTTTCTGAGGGTCACCCACTGACCCATCCGTCTGCCCAGTCTTCCTGTCCCTACCCCGGCGAAGCCAGCCGCAGCTGCCGTTCCGCGCGCCCCTCCTTCAGTTGCTTCCACGGAGGAGACGATTGTCGTCCCAGAAGCTGGCACGCCTCGGAAGAACAAGCGTTCACGCGAGGATGACGATGTGCCAGAGCGTGCGGTTCGCCAACGCGGCGAGTCGTACGAGGCACCGCAGGGTGACGCGCCTGGCTTCCTTGACTGGATCACTGCGCCGCTGAAGAACTTCCTGCGTGGGTTCCGCGAGGGTCTGTCTGGATGAGAGACAGGGGCCTATCCCAGGTCCTCCTCCATTGTGGGTCTTGGCGCCCCTGGTCCGTTATGACGACCAAACCATTGTCTCAAGATATGTACTCCGATTCCTCTGCGATACCTGTACACCACGCTCTCTATCTCCCCTCACGATATGCACGAATCTACGTTCTCTGCTTATTCTGTATCCGGCCCACCTCTGTTTCGATGTGGTTCTATCTGTTCGGCGTTGCGGTTTTGTCCGGGATGTTACTCTAAGCCTGTATATGCTCCCTAGTTGCACCAGTCCCAATACGATGTGAATACCCATGTAAACGTCTGCAGGATCTCTGCTCGGACTGCGTCCGCACCGCTCGAGGTCGCCGGATCACACCCGAACGCAGCCATGGCCCGTGCAATCTGTGTAGTGCAGCGCGTCTTGGGCGCGTCTGCGACGCGTCCAGAGCGGCACTTGCCGGCCTCATATATCCCTGCCCTTCCGCGGCCACACCGCTCTCTCGCGACCACCACTCACTCCCCTCCTCCCATCTGCTGCCAAACCCGTCCCGACGCGTTCTTCTATATACCTGCCGCGTGGCTGACCTCGGGAATCTTCGGAGCCGCATCGTACCACGTTTTGTCCCTTCAGAAACCACCTCTCCTACAATCGAGACAAAAGGAGTGGCTCCCAGGTAACTATTATGGCCCTTGGTCACGAAGCGCAGCTTTGACCTGGAAGCTAGACATAAAGGGCGCGACGAGACGCGACGGGACTAAGAAACCACCCTTTACAAGACCATTCAGGGCTCTCACAGCGCGCTGCGGCACGCATAACACCCATGGCTCCCACCAACAACGGAGGGAATCCCCTTTCGTGAGACCATCTGCTTTGTATTCGTTGTATATACAGCTGACATTCTGGAGTGCAGAAGCGCGACTACCTCTCTGCATCACTCGGAACCAGGGGTGGTGTCCGCCTCGCGGAAGTCCAGTGGCAAGCGGCTTGTACATCAGGCTACAGAAGAGGACCAGCCCAACAAGAAGCAGAGGCTCACGCCAGCACCGGCCAGGTAGGCCACGCGATCTGCTGGGCATCCGGCACTTTACTGAAGGTTGTTATAGCTTGGGGCGAGAGCTCACCGAGACCGAACAAGCCAGACGGGAGAGGCTCGAGAGCCAGCCACTAGTGATCCCCATAGACCACATGAACGTCGGCTGCAAGAGATGCGGCGGGCTAGTCAAGCTCACCAAGCACCATCTGTATGACTTCAGCCACTGGAAGACGCATCGGGAGCGCTGCGATAAGTGGTCTCAAGCCGAGGTGGACGCCAGATTGGAGAAGAGTACGCTCGTAAGTCCTGCATGTCAGTTGTTTGATAGCGGAAGTGGGGACTGATGCGCTTCCCAAGGTCTCGTCGCGGCTGTCTACTCCCTCCCTGATCCTAGATGCGGGCTCTGATCTTACGGAGCTGAGCAGCGACAGCGAACGTGAGACATCACCGCCTCCAGACGAGGAGCGTTCTTCCGTCTTCCCACTACGTCCGGAGACCGAACGCGAGAACTCCCAGCCTGCTATCGGTCCTTTCAGCTCCCATCTTCTCTGCGCGGAGTACCTGGCTGTCGCGCATCCGGGCGCGAAGGCCATCGATCTTAACGCCCCACTGGACTTCATCCCCGAATGGTCGTTTGCCCATCTCCAGCTACCTTCCTTTGTCAGCTCCGATAAAGCGGAGGCGGAGTCGCGGCACTGCCAGCTCTCCCCCGCGAATTGGGAAGACGTGGATTCCGAGGATGAGGATCTCGATGGGGAATATGACTGGGCTGCGCGCACTGCGCCACCACCCCGAGCACCAACCAGCGGCTCTATTATACACGGTGCAACGGCGCGCAACGGATAACAAGAATAGGTGATCCCTCGCGATGATTATTGTTCTCTGGTATTTTGCTCAGGACGTCCGAGTCCGCCCAGGCCGGAATAGACTACGTTCCCATAATGGTCCTGCATCCCACTGTACGATATTGCATGCTACCTTTTCTCTCCGAACATGATCAGATTCTTATCCACATATACGCATGTTGATCGCGCCTCCAGATTCACCTCCGCGAGTAGTAGCTCGAAGAGCCCGCGCGCCCAGAAGTACGCACGAAGTCGACGCGAAAATGCATCAACCGGGTCGGGATATGCCGAGTGCACTTGTTGTCCCCCATCCACCACCTCTCCTCGTACTGTGGGGATGGCACTGTTCTCGTCCGCTCACCTTGATATTTTGCAGGCATACTTGCAAGGTGTCTCTTAATGGTTCTACCGTGGCAGATATCTTCGCGAGGCTCGGGATGAGGGTGTTCGATGTCTCGCCACAGTCGTGTTGCCTTCCTCAAGACAATCAGCCGTATTGGGCAAGTCTACAGAGACCATTATTGAAGGTCCGATGCAACCAGTACACATCGTTGTCACTTCCCAACCACATACACCAGGACTCGGCAATTATATAAACTCCACACCATGGCGGTGGGGACTCCTCACCCAAAACCCCCTTAGACTCGGGCTAACTCCCTTCCGGCGTGCAACACGTACTCAACTCCTATGGTGCAAACTCGCTCCTCTAGCAGGAAGACCAGGGCTTCGTGAGAATCCCACGTATATGCTACATTTCCCGTGTTCACATATTCCCCGGGCAGCGCCACCTCGAACTCGGGGCCTTCCCAGAATCCCGCGCAGACTACAGCCTCCAGGCTGGGTCCGCGACGATCCAGCAAGCCCAACAAGCTTGCGAAACGAAAGCCGGCCGCGGGTGGCAAATGGTTCGCCTGCGCCCTCCTCTATATACCGAAATCGCGTCTGACTATTTGCAGCTTCCCCGATAAGAGACACTTCTTGACAACCCCCGATCAAGTCGTTCGTTGGAGGAGGTTTCAGAGGCATCCTCTGGTATTGCGCTTCCATGAGACCATCGCACGCTGCAAACGATGCCTGTACCCTGTGAAGCTCAGTGACAGGAGCCCGTACGACAAGAGGCATTGGCTTTGTCATGTCATTAACTGCCTAGGGAGGCCGGATGATGATGTCGAAGAAGAGAAGCAGCACCGCCTTCGATCTCTCCGGGGAGAGCTGAAGGTAAGCTCATACCTCCTACTACGTACTCTGTTCGATGCCTGACACCGGGCTACCGCCAGCGCTGGTTGGACCAGCAAACGAACTGGGACATCACGATGGCTTGGGTCCCGGACTTCCGCGAGCAGCTCATACGCGAAGCTCGTCGCGGACTCAAGAATCGATCCTTCGACTGGAGCACATCTGCTGGCACTGTGAACGACGAGAATGCAGGCGAGGAGTTCGCCATGGAGGTGGACCCTGACGTTGCGGTGGACTATCAGGGTCAAGAACCAGAGGAAGATGAACACGTCTTTGCACTCTCAGTAGAGGTATGTTGCCGTTACTCCATGCCATCCATGCCAACGTCGGCGGTCCCGTGTATTCACACCTCGGTTGTGAACAGATATATGAGTCCCCAGCGACCCCGGACGGCCAAAACTCCGAAGTGGAAGCGTCTACTTCGCCACTTGATCCCTCCCGCTTAACTCCTTTTTCTCAGCCATCTCAGCCTGCAATCTCAGTCCAGATGCAGAACGGAGACCTTGACAATTCCTCCCTCAATGGAAATCCTTCGCCGGAGGAGTTGGCGGTCGCCTACCAACTGGCAGCCTGGCGTGGTAGTGCGAAAGCACTCCCGTCTATTGAGCCCTCTGACTCCGAGGCCAAACCCGCAGAGGAAGTATTTCACTGTCGTGGACATGGTCCGCCATTCAAGGCATCTACAGGACCGGCCACTACGCGGTCTCCATCATCAGCTACCTGTGCACATCCCCACGCAGAGGATCATTACTTTGCTAGGCTGTCTCCCGTCAATTGGGATGAGGTGGTCATCGCACCTAGAACCCTCCGCAGCGAGTATATACCCTCGGAAGAACGCTCTAGGTCTACCGGCGTGGAGGAGGAGGAGCTCCACGAGTACCCCAGCAACGACGTACTCGCAATCCATTCCAAGCGTATCGCTTCCTTGGAACAGCCGACATGGACGATCTACGAGACACCGACGTCTCCTGCCGGGCAGTCGTGGAGATGAATACGACACTTTCGTCGCTACCTTTTACCCTCTCCCCGTCCGCTGTTTTGGTATTCGTTTTTGATGTGCTGCCGTCTCGGCCTGTAGGCTGTAATCTATGTATCTCGCATCGCCTTTCTTATCGATTCTTTCTGTAGATCGTCCCACTAAGATCTTAAGGTGAGTCGTATCCTTACAGCGCCCCTCTTGACTCCTGCGACGCATACAAGTCAGATTGTAAGGTACATACGCTAGAATTTGATGGCACAAGGACGCATCTACCCCCGCGGGATATGCCGACCATGTGCATTTGTTTTCCCTCTCCCGCGCGTACTGATGACTCCCGTGCGGTGGGGATCGGCTCAGACTACCTCTCCGAGACTCACAAAGTGACAGAGAAGGACAGCATACCGATGCGAGTTGCGCAAACGTAGACCAGTAGGCAAGGAGTTGGAGAGAACCCGGGGAACGTGGCCTCCGCCACAATTGCGCGGTCCCGTTGCCTCCCCTTCTTCGAGACAATGAGCCGCATTCGGCAAGTGTACCAGGCCGCTGCAACAGGACACAACGCTCACTCCTTCCCACTTCGTGTATTTGTGTTTTGCACCACTGCATAAAGCGCACACGATGGAGACAGGAACGCCTCACTTTACGCCCCCAGCTTGCCTCACCGAAGTCCCTGCACCTACTACTGCATATCCCTCGCCATGGTGAAAACCCGCTCTTCTAAGAATACATCTCAGTGAGGAGATAGTACGCCGTAGCGATCCTTCAGAGGGGACTTACCACGGCCCTCGTCAGGTCTGCTTCGCCTCCGCCACAGCACTCTGGTCCCGCCACAAGGAGCACCCAACGCCGCAAGCGTTCCAGCACTACTGCAAAGGTCAAGGAAACGTCTGCCAATGCCTCTGAGACGCAAGAGGAGGAGAAGAAGCTTGAGGAGCGCGTGAACTTTGAGCTGCCAATGCTACCCTGCGATCGGGAGCTACTTCCTCATCCACGTTCTCCGAAGTCTGATAAATGGTATGTGGTATGCCATTCTTCCCGACCTGCGTGCCGCTCATGCATCGCTTATATGAAGTCTGACCAATGGAGCAAACTTCTTGACTACTCGGGAACAAGTACGCCGGTGGATGTTTTTCGACCGGTGCGACCACATCCTGTGGTTCGACGAAGAGAAAGTATACTGCACTCCCTGCAGCCAAGTTATCGAACTCCGTCAAAGGCAACACGGAGTGTATGATATCTGCCACTACAAGAAACACTGGGAACGGAAACACCGAAGTGAAGCAGAGGGCCAGAAGTCTGAGAAGAGTCCCAAGAAGAGAGTGAAGCCTTCCCGGGCACAGCGCCGAACGCGACGATCAACTCGACTTCAGGTGCGCAGACAGAATCATGTTCGCGTTGGAGCCCTCCATCTCACAAGCTATTCATGCTGCGCTTTGCAGGACCCGGTGGCCTTGCCGACACCTGAGTTAAGCTCGGACGACTCTGCGAACATGGCCGTTGACTCCGACGCCTCCTCTCTCCCTCAGACTCCCGAGTCGCCTCCGGCCCTCCCACTGCCTGAGACCCATCACGAAGTCAAACAGTATCGGAGGGCCGTGTCTCCATTCGAAACGTCCGAGTCCCTTGGACATACACTTCCATCCACATATGTGGTCATCCCAGAGGTACGTCCCATCGCTGGTGCTCCTCATACAGGAGCTCACTAGCCCGTAGATGCGCGTTAACCACCCCACTCCTCCCCGCGAACTCGAGAGATCGCATGAGCAAGGCCAAGACGACGGCCGTCACGATCTGCCAGGCTCAAGGCCGATTCACCCACTGGAACGGGAGTTATTTCCGATAACGTATACACTCACCAGTCCTAAGGTGCAACTCAACTTCGCCGCCGTGCAGGATAGGCCTGGCACAGAGCCAAAGTTGCCGTCTCCGACACTGCCATATGGCAGCCCCGAGTCACCGCTCTTGAACGAACTGGCAGACTTTGCCGAGATAAGCTCCCGCGCCCGGAGCATGTCTGCTGAAGTCCACTCGGATTCGGGGGATTCAGAGACCGAAGTCGAACGTGTGCTAGATTGTAACTCGGACATGTCAAGACTCGGAGTCCAGTTGGAGATGTCAGAATTCGCACCTTGGGATGCCTCCAACCGTCTCCCAGTGTCAAACGTGCGAAGCTTGCCGTCATGGTGACCGGTGCATTGTGTTGACCCTGCTTCCGTATTGTTCGCGTTGTACCCTGTGGTTGTTTTGCGTGTTGTGTCGTGTTGCGCTGTTGCTTATGCTCTCCTCTTGTTGTCTACCCCATACCTGTTGTCCCTGTGCTGTCCTTGTCAATGTTTTCGTATCACTTCTGCTACCTGGCCCGCAAATAGCCTTGATGAGTGCGTACCATACTACTAAGTCATCAGCTTCGTGGAGGTATATGAGCGACAGTGTTCGAAAGTCGGAAGGATTCTGCCGCGGCAAACGTTTCGTCGTGTGAGACTAACACCGTGCAGGACGTGTCGTTTTAACGCGAATGGTTCGGAGGGAAGTAACGTCTCAATCGGACGGCGAAGATGAGCTATGACCCAAAGCGAAGAACGCAGGAATGATATATTAGAATACATAACGTACAGTTGCCCCATGATACACCTCTATCGAGTCCATGTCATCCACCACGATAGTGCAAGGGAAGTGTCACACCTCCGGATCGTCCGCTACTTGGACGACATGACGTAGCCGGTCGTGTCAAGGACTTGTTTGCCGCATATTGCACATACACCGCGCTTATAAGCGCAACCTGAGCCATAGATGAACACGCGGCTGACAAGGCGGACAACACACAAGATGGACGCACCATGGCAATACTTGGCTTTGTTCTGCGTCACTGAGGACTTGCAATCCTTACATTTACCTTGGTATGGCTGATACTTCTCGTCAGTACGATCGACGCAGCTATGTAGAAGCACAGCGAACACACCTGGAACCTGTTCTTGGAGCTTCCCGGCCTGCCCAAGAGCTTGTTCTCTCCCACCTTCCGCGACCCCTCCTTGATAGCCTGAGATGTCGACTTGAACGGGTCAGGCGCAGCAAGCTTCGAGGTTTTCTGAAGCAAGAACAGCTTCAGTGTTCATAGCAAGCAGATCAAGCGCTATGCACTTACATTCTCGCATTTCTTGCAGACCATGGTGGAGGAGGGTGGTGGTATAAGGGGAAGATGAGTTCAGCAGCAGGGACCAAGCAAGCGCCATGAACAGCCTACAGCTTACGTCAGCAGCCTGTAAGTAAGCGCTATGACGTGCCGACGTGTTCTGCGTGTCTAGCTGTCAGTGTTCCGCCTGAAGTACACGGCGGTTGTCCCATACCTTGCTGTCCATCTCTTCTAGTTGTGCAATTGCAACCACCAATCTACGGTCTACTCTCTTCTTACCTGCTCGGATAGCAGCAAATCATTCAAAAGGTACTGCCTGAAGGACACTTAGTCCAGGTGCTCAACGTACTCAGTGCCAGACCTCATGCCTGCGCGGTGTTGACGACAACCACACATCCTTTGAGCGACGAGCAGCAACATGGCCTTCCCCCTACCCTCTCATCTACCGCGCAAGAAGGATGCACGCGATGTTTCCACTCAAATCCTGACCAGAATATCGGAGACACCATCGAAGGCTTTGAGAGCTGAAGTGGCATCGTCATGGGTCGCGGAGCTGGATGACACTATCAAAGTGACGAAGGTGCGCTCGCTCTCGTCGTGTGTAAGGCTTGCGAATTGTTCATGGCACACGCGAAGACCCGCATTCATGAACGCATATCTGGAGATTTGCCCGACTTTGAGCGGCAGCTCGCCACCTCCATTTCCGTGCAGGAGCGCCTCCGGTCTCTCTCCCACAATGTGGACGCTCTCAGCGAGAGCATATCCAATCAGCAAGTGAGTCACTTCGTATGCTTCTATTTGGTACGAGCTGAACGCATTGAAGTCAGGCCTCATTCCCACCCTAGTCACCACCCTCGCAAGCCACGCTGCACTTGCGCAGCAACACGCGGACGCGCGCGCACAACATGATGCACTCGCTCACTTGCTCCAGTGCAGAAATGAGCTGCGGCATTTGACGCGTTTGGTTGAGAAGGCTGAGCTCGCGGACGCGATGAGAGCGTCTTCATCCCTGCAGAAGTACATCGAGCAGGCGCCGGAGCCGCTCTCGAAGAGTCGAGTGATGGCAGACATGCAGGTACGTTCAGTCTCGGTACTCCTCAGGCGAAAACTGAACTGTAACGTGGATAGCGGAAGTCCACTGCGCTACGCAATCGAACTGAGGAGCAACTGTTGGATGCCTACTCGTGCAGTATTGTCGTGTCCGCGTCCGAAGTCACAGTCCGACCCTACGTCCAGGCCGTGCTGCCCCGAAGACAAAGCAGTGGTGTATGGGCCCGCAATATGCTGCCAGAGGACAACATTGACACTGTCATTCGGCTCCCTGATCTTCTGGCGTCCATGTCTCCTTCAGCTCTGTCTATGCATCTGTCGACGCTGCGGCGTGACATCACGGTCCACTGCATAGAGTATGTCCTGAAGCAGCCTATACAGATCTACCAGACAGCGGCGACACACCTCACGGGGACTTCGGAGTACAAACTCTCTATGCAACGAGCGCCACCTGGCGCAGAGAACCTCTCCCTGCGCTTGGAGAACTTGACCACCGTCATGACGTTCCTACACACCAACTTCTTCCCGCATCTCCCCCCTGCGGAACGTGTCTCATTCCCTCTCTCCCTGTGTGCACCCATCCGCACTGCCGTCTTGAACCAACTGCTGTTACCTAGCCTCCCGTCCACCCTTTCGAAACTGCCCGATTTTCTGGGTCTTGCCAAGCAAGCTGCACGATTGGAGGACGAGGTTGTTGTCAATATGCTTGGCGACAATGGCGCGGACCGTAGCATCAAGTCGTGGGTAGACAATGTCGGTCTACACTACGAGCGCAAGCGTCGAGCCGACATACTCAACCGGGCACGAGCGATTGTCGTGAGTCCGCCTGACGACAGCAACACACTCCGCGTCGAGGTTCCTCTCATCGTTGATAACGTACCCTTCCCCATTAACTTGGTGGACAAGCCTATCGCGAATGCACCTGCGGCTCCTGTAGTCGTCGAAGCAAATGACGACGCGTGGGGCTTTGGCGACGAGTCTCCCAGTCAGGGCGACGCAACTCCGAGCCAGAGCGACACGTCCACGGACGAATGGGGCTTCGACGACGACATCGAACAGGAGTCTGCACCCGAACCGATACCAGAGCCGCCCAAAGCGCCCGAACCTGAACCCTCAGAAGACATGGAAGACTCGGCGGAAGACGATCCATGGGGCTGGAATGGAGACACCGAGCCAACAGAGCCGGACGACGGATCCGCCTGGGACGACGCTTGGGACGAGAAGCCCTCCGCACCTGAGCCCGTTCCGCCCAGCCCCGCGCCGAAGCCCGCGAAAGGTCTTGAGAAGCGGCTCGGGGGTAAGAGCGTGCCTAACTCGCCAGCATTCCCTCCGCCCCAGAGTCCCACCGTTCCTGTCCACCACTCCTCTCCTCAGTCGCCTCCGCCTCAGCCCGTTGTGGCCAAGGCCAAGGAATCGCTCGCTCCTCCTCCGCTCTTCATCCCGACCACTGAGACCTATGTGGTGTCTGGACGCACGAAAGAGCTCCTCCAGCTTGTCCAGGACGTCCTACGCGAAGGTGCAGAGCTCGTGTCCTCCGGGATCTTGGGCGGTACGCCAGGAAGCGTCATCACGCAGGCCGCGCCGATGGCGCTGGAGCTATTCCGAGCCCTCGTCCCAGTAGCCAATGCTACGGTACTGAAGCAGTCGGCGAAGGAGCCTATGCGGTTCTCGAACGATTGCTCGTATATCTGTCAGGAGCTGAAGTTGGTCGTCGGGGGCCTGTATGGGTCGAAGGCGAGTGCGAGGGATAAGATGGAGGAGGGCCTGGAGAGGCTGAAGGTGCTTGCCGATAGCTGGTTCGAGGAGACGATCGTGAGTGCTTCCTCCTACAAAGGCGCCAAGGGTACTTAACGTGTCGTGTAGGCTCGAGAAGAGAGGTTGATCGACGAGATACTGGACAACGCCAAGGGCTTCATCGACACCACTCATCAAGAGCGGTACGATGAATGCGAGACCGCGGTCAATGAAGTGCTGCAGCGCATCCGCCGAGTCGCGCCACAGTGGAAGGTAGTGCTCCTGCTTTCCGACGAAGGCCGATCGTGCTGACATAGACTACCTTTAGGCGGTCCTGACGAAGAGCAGGTACTACGATGCCCTTGGGTCGATCGTGGAAGCCGCGCTATCGCGCATCCTGGCAGACGTGCTTGCTCTCGAGGATATCACTGAGGTCGAATCCCACCGATTGAGTGAACTCTGTCACATCCTGAACGCCCTGGAGGGCCTCTTCGTGGAGGATCCCGAACAGCCTTCCATCGTCGTATCGCACGTACCCTCGTGGCTCAAGTTCTCATACCTCTCCGAGCTACTGGTTCGTCTTTCTACTTGTTGTCCCTGCATGTTGCTGACCCGATTGCGCTTCTGCAGGAGGCTTCCATTGCGGACATCTCGTACCTGTTCGAGGAAGGGGCTCTGGTGGACTTCGAGATCGAGGAGCTAGTGAAGCTCGTCAAGGCGCTCTTCGCGGACACGCCGCTGAGGACGAACACGATCAACAAGCTCCAGCAGGGGCATCCTGTCCGCGGATCATGATACTTGCTACATACGTACTTTCGCTTCCGGTCTTCTACTTGACGCTGTGTGCTTCTTCCTTCGTTCTGGAGTCATACGTGTATCTACGTAGTGCAGCATGGTTCTGACTGGCTTTTTGGCTTGCCTATCGGACGCATGAATCACAATTCGTTCAACTCTGCGTTCGTAGGGCGAGCAACATGTCAGCGTCTATACTTACCCAATCACGCGAGTAGCGCACGGACCACCTTCGACAAGAGCGACGAGCGCCGGCGGTTACGCTGCCTCTTGCTCTCACCTCTTCCTCGTCGACCCTATACCCCTTCTCACCCTCGTACATATGGCCACGATAGAGGTGCGCGAAGACGCTCATGCGCAAAGAGAAGTGTTGACCCGCCGTCGTTTGTATGAAGGCGTTTGAGCATGCACTGAAAGATGTGGTCAACGCGAAGCGACTCTCGCAGACGAAGATGGATACGTTGACGGCGGTGGCATTGAAGTGCATGAAGGTGCGTTCTCGTTGCAGCAGCCACGCGTGCGGAGGCCGCACGTTGTAGTGACCCCGCCGTACACGCGGGACTGACGTCGTTGTCTGCCCCAGGACGATACCCAGTTGGTGTCCATACTGTACAGGACGCACAAGGGGCTCTCTTCAAGCGCGAAGGTCTGGAGCCTGTACGCGTTCGATGCACTGGCGCGAGCCGCGCGTCACCAGGTGAACAAGAACCATGTCGTCGCGGACGTGAACGCAGAACAGGGGAACTGTGCGACGTTCTTGCTCAAGATACAGGGCGTCCTTGACGGGCTGTTCCGAGACCTTGTTATATCTGGGAATAAGGTTAGTACCGTCGTCGTGTGGCTGACCTTGTGCACAAGCATGTATACCTGCTTCCTCCTCGCTACCTTAACCGGTAGCCGATCTTGTCGTTTGAGCAGCCCCATCCACGTCGGGTACCACCTAGAGCGTCACACAATAGCTGTCTCTAGACGCTTGCGGACATACTGATCACATCCTGGGCGTGTGGATCTTGCGGTGTATCTCTTTTGACCACCGCAACAAATTCGCGAAGGCTACTGATCATAAGCTGGTCAATCACCCCCAGCAGGCTGTAGTATCGTCGTTACTGACCTCAGGTACCATAATGCGTTCCGGGCAACGCGTCGCGACAAGCTCGTTACCCATCACATGACCGGGTTATTCTCTTCCTTCTGGCTCGTGGCGATTAAGAAGGCGTGTCCTGACGATAACCTTACGCCGACTTGCAGGAGAAGGCCAAGAAGATCCTGGACATCTGGACGAAGCAGAATACGTTCTCTTCGGCTGTGTTGTCACCTCTATTCGCGATACTGACGGAGGCAGAGAACGAGAAAGGTGCTTATGCTTTTCCTGACTGGTTCGCTAAGTACATCTTCCTATGCAATCCATTTATTTGCCACCATCGGACCCTGAATTCGTGAGATACGAACTGAAATATGGTTTTGTCCGCGTCAGAACCCGACAAAGGAGGCCAATCAGCGATACCTCCGCCAATCGAGCCCAGCGCGCCTGGTGTCTCCCCCGTACCGGTAGCCCCGCCGCCTTTTGTCGCGCCCATGGCCTTCGCAGACATACAATCCACAATACAGGCGCTGCTCAGCCAGGCCGCACCCGCCGCAAGCCTCCCAGTAGCCACAAGGTAAGACAATCCTCCACCCCCTGCGCAAGGAGATATGCTGAGATATGTCCAGCCAATCAGCACCACCACCTGTAAGCAACGCCGCCGCCGCCGCCGTTCCGCCTGCTCCGGTCCCTATGCTGGACGCCAATCAGCTCGCGCTGCTGCAACAGCTGGCTCAGGTCACTCAGGGAACCGCAGCTTCTTCGCAGCCCGTACCTGTATCCGCATCCGTAGTGCCATCATTGACTACACCGAATGCCGTGCCTGTAGTACCCGGCGGGCCCCCGCAGCCTCAGCCTCTGCCGTATCGAGATGATCATTACGGTCCTCCCCATGCGTATGCGCCTCGTAGCGAGTCAGAGCAGCAGATGCAGCAGCAGCAGCAGCAGCTTGCTGGCCGGTACGACGGCCCACCAGACCGCGGCTATCCCCGCGACGACTACTATAACCAGAGCCAGAACTTCCCGGACTACGCCCACGCGACCGAGCATCCCACACACGACCCCCGTCGTGGCGGTGCCCCCAGCCAGAGAGGCGGATATCGCGAGCGCGGCGGCCCCGGTCGAGGGCGCGGCCGTGGGAGGTGGGACCGTGATGACCACAGGGCCCCGGCGAGTACAACCACCAGCGAGACAGAAGCAGAGACTTCGATGCGGGTGGTGGCCCGTACGACCCTCGTGGCAGGCGAGGCAGCCGCTCACGCAGCCCGCCCGGCCGCTTCCGCAACGGAGGTATGGGGTCGAACCGACGCGGTGCGCGCCCTTACAGTCCCCCGAGGCGTCCCCATTACCAGGACGGCCAGCGAGACCCAAGACACGTGTATGGACCCGGGCCCGACGCGAACGCCGCTGCCGGCTTGGACGAGTTTGGACGCGAGCTGAGGCCCCCTTCCCCGAGCGTTGCGGGCTCAGACGGGGGTGGACAAGGCGGCAGACGGCGCAGTGACTCCCCGATCCCGCCTCGCTCTACGTCGGTCACTGTGTCTGACCGTGACTCTGCTGCACCCGAAAACCCAGCCGCTCATCTTCGTGGTCCACCTTACCCTCAGTCGTATCCGGAACAGCATCCGCATCCTCACAGCGTCCCTTCGGAACCGTCCACGTCCACGTCCGTATCTGCGACCGCCTCGCTATCCCCGAGTACATCGACCCATCCATCTGGCGCTTCTGCCTCGGGGCTCGATGCGTTCGACCGTGCGTCTTTTGATCCCTCGAAGGCCGAGTCCTGGGCCGCGCTCGGGCAGGCGTGGATGGTCACGCACGGTTCCATGCCCTCGCAGGAGGAGCTCATGCGGTTCGTGATGGGCGACATCTCTCTTCCTCAGTCTGTCTCTGGCTCGAGCGAGGGGCCCAGTCAGAACGGCTACGAGGGTAGAGGTTCGAGTTCGTCGCCCACGAAGGAACGAGATACGTACGACGACGACCAGATGCAGGGCTGGCAGGGCCAAGACCAAGACCAAGACCAAGCCAGGCAATGGGTCCCGAATCGCGGGTATGGGCAGCGTGGAGGCTGGCGTGGACGCGGAGGCGGAGGCGGAGGCGGGGATGGAGGTTTTGGGGACCACCGAGGTCGTGGAGGATTTGGGCGAGGAAGGGGCGGAGGGGAGTATGGACGCGGTGGCTATGGGGAAGGACGAGGTGGATATGGGGAAGGACGCGGTGGGTTTGGAGGTGGGCGCGGACGAGGAGACAGCGGACGTGGCGGCTACGATCATCAAGGTTCAAGTACGAATACCCGAGGCGACTACGGACATGACCCACGACGCGGAGCCGGACGCGGTGATTACCATGGACGCGACGAGCACGGACACGGATATGGACGTGGGGAAAACGGCCCTGGTTCTGGTCCTGGGTACGGTAACGGCAATGCCCGTGGTGCGTATAGTGCGGGTGGTGGAAGCGGACAGGGATACGGCCCCGGATACAATGCCTACCAGGAGACAGACGCTGTCACACTGACTGGGAGTGGGAACGATGGTGGTGCTTCGTGGCAGGACGAGTCACAACATCACCATCAGCAATCCTCCTGGCAGGCGTCCCAGAACCCACCCATGGGTCAAGACACCGGAGGAGCAGGAGGTGGCGGTGGTCCATCGGCTGGCAGGATGCAAAAGGTTGGGGACAGATGGGTGTTCGTTCGCGGATCGGCATGATCTCCATTGTTGGATCGTTTCTCCTGTAGCACATCATATCGTCATCTTTCTGCATCAGTATCCTTCATCGCCCACACACGATAGCATGGAGTTAGTACGTTGAAATGTGGACAGGTCACAATCAGGAGAGTTCGTGTAATTCTCTCCTTCTCGAATTCATACACTCTGCTCTGCATGCTCGTTTTCCATCCCCGTCAGCTCGTATCCATATCGCTCCGGTATTGGTCGTCTTGTCCGGCCGATGTCTGCATCTGGCACGCCATACACGATTCGGGCAGTGTGTGTCTGATATGAGAAGGGGTTCGGCCAGTAGATGAGGTAGCAGATCGTTGCGGAAGCGATGCCTATGAGGCTGCCGACGATCACATCCTCTTTGTGGTGTCGCTGCAAGCGCAAACAGATTGAGTAGGGTGCATCACGAGGTCATCGTTGGGATTGGACCTACGTAATCTTCCACGCGGGACACAGCGACCCACGTCGCAAATGCGAGCGGAAGAAGGGAGAGTGTCAATCTCGCGAGCTTGCTGCTGAGAAGTGACCCGCCGGGCACAGGCTGAGATAGACACCACGCCCCGGAGAAGCCTGCAATCCAGAGAGAGAGGAAGGTCATCCCAGCGAACGCGGTCGAGGAGTGACCTGAAGGGAACGAGCGGCGACCGTCCAGTACTGACTCGGCTTTCCTATGCATGTCGTCAGCACTTGAGCACTCTGACCGTTTGAGGAACAAGAGACGTACCCCGCGCAGGCCTTGAGAGCCTTGTCCCACTTGCAACGGTCGAGGAAGTCTGGTCGCAGACGACCTAGGGGATCCTGTTAGATCGTAAGGGAAACTCCGTACTGCACGACAAACTCACCTATCCTATTCTTGAGAGCTTCGGTGACGAGGGCGCACAGTCCTCTATGAAATATCAGTGTGAGGCAACATCAGTATGAGATGAGACCAACCTTCCCGAGTAGAGTGCGAGAAGGCTGTGGTGGACCTCATGCGCGGAGCGGCGTAGCAATCCGACCACGACGGTGATCGCGACGGGCACTACGAAAGCCAGGGTCCAGTTAAAGTCTCCGCTGATTCTGCAGATGCACTGTCGTCAGTCTGAGAGGTCGCTTGCAGGTCGGACGACTGACTGGTTTGGTCGATGCTTGTGATCTATGAGCGGGTCCTTCGTGCTGAAGTCGCGCTCAAAAGGTGGAAGTCTCTTGATTAACCACCCTGCGAACCACATCAGGCTAGAGATGACCCTGCGTAAAATTCGAGGAAGGTCAATGAAAATGCCAAACCGATTGTAAGTCTCACCAGTCAACAAGATATGCGCGGTCCACAAATCGAAGCTATCTCGGTGGAAATATTCCATCAAGCCGCTTGGCAATCCAGGTATCAAAGGGCCTCTTGGCATGTTGACAATCCCTGGAGACAAGCTGTTGCAAGTCAGAAGATGTTCGGACTTTCGTAGAGACCAAAAGACCGGACCACAACTTCGTATACAGACCCCGCTGACGGCCCAGCTCTGGGTCAAGGTGGGAAGCAAACGCAGGAAGCGCCCACAGGTCAGCGCAGCACGAAGTGAACACGCGATGAGTCACGCGTGACACAACGTGAACGTGACTCCCAGGTCTGGCGCCTCGCTCGCGTCGCGTACTGTTTGCTGACCCACCACCATCCCCTCCCTCCTCCTCTTCCCCTCCTCTCCCCTCACTATGCCTCCCGCGTCGAAGGCGTCAAAGCAAACGGGCAGAAGCCCATAACGTCTTTCTTTGGTAAACCCAAGAAGACAGGGGAGTCAAGCAAGTCCAACGACGACAAAGTCGATGGCGACAAGTCTGACGACGAGCCGCCTGCTGACGACAAGCCGGTGGAGGACGACCCCTCTGACCCTGACGCAGGAGATGCTGATGAGGAGCAGGTAAAGGGCAGTGGTATCGAGAACTCAGACCTCCCGCCTATCCATGACATCCCCGCCATATTCTCCGACCTCGTCTCCCACATCCCCGAGATCAAAGCCGTGGCTGAGCACTGAAGGGCCGCAAGATGCGCGTCGCAACTATGTGTTCCGGCACCGAGTCTCCGCTTTTGGCATTGAACCTCATCACGCAGAACATCCTTGAACAATTTGGCGTGTCGCTTGAATGGGAACACGTCTTCTCTTGCGAAATCGAGCCGTTCAAGCAAGCCTATATCGAGAGGAACTTTCAACCCCCCATTCTGTTCCGTGATGTGTGCGAGCTTGGAGAGGATGAGGCGTGAGTATGAGTTTTCACTGCAATTGCTCGCGTGTTCATATTGCTCTTCTCTAGAACCACCGCGTATGGTGGTCTGGCACCTGTTCCGGGCGATGTCGACCTCCTCGTCGCAGGGACATCTTGTGTCGACTACTCCAACCTCAACAACGAGAAGCAAGACATCGACGCGAACGGTGAATCCGGTAGGACGTTCCGTGGCATGATGTCCTGGGTCAAGAATCACCGTCCACCCCTCGTCATCCTCGAGAACGTCTGCGGCGCGCCTTGGCCCAAGGTAGTCGACTACTTCGAGCGGACGGGCTACAGTGCCGAGTATCTCCGAGTAGATACCAAGACGTTCTACATTCCTCACACGCGAACCCGTGTGTACCTCCTCGCGGTCGACCAGAAGCGGTCCAACCTCCCCGACGCGTGGAAGAACAAGCTCCAAAAGCTCAAGCGCCCGGCCTCGTCGACGCTTGACGCGTTTCTCCTCCCCACAGACGACCCCCGTATTCATCAAGCAAGACAAAAGCTTGCGAATGAAGCTTACAACGGCGTTGGCGCCCCAAGAGGACGGACCGACTGGGGTCGTTGCGAAAGCCGTCATCAGCGTGCACGGTTGGAGGAGCAACTGGGCACTAAGCGTCCACTGACGAGCTGGGAAGAAGGTACGCACCTCCAGTTTCGTTTGAGCTTCAATGCGCTGACATGCTGCCTTTAGGCGGTTTCTGCAAGATGCCCGACTTCGCGTGGAATGACTGGGGCGTTGGCCAAGTCGAGCGCGTCTGGGACCTTATGGACATCAGTCTCTTGCGTTCAGCGAAGAAAGGGGTTGACCCATCTTTCAAAACGTAGGTTATTTTTCGAACCACTCGGTTTTCCGTGACTAATGCCTATGTTGTCCGACAGGCAAGTCTGGAACTTGTCTCAGAATGTGGACCGATCCACGGGCTCGAGCAAGCCGGGCATTTGCCCGTGCTTGACGCCTTCGATGATCCCGTACATCACCAATCGTGGAGGACCTATGGTTGGTCTTGAAGCGCTCTCGATGCAAGGTCTCCCCGTGAACGAGCTCTTGCTCACTCGCGAAACGGAGGATCAGCTCGCCGACCTCGCCGGTAACGCAATGTCAACGACAGTGGTTGGCGCGTGCATCATGTCCGCGTTGGTAGTCGGCAAGAAGCTCCTCAAACATGGCTCGGACGATATGACATACGAGCAGCACCACGAGGATTCCATGGCCGTAGAGGTATCGAAGGGCAAGGACCACGACGACGACGATGTCATGGAGGTAGACGCGCCTGCCACAGATGTCGGGGCGCACATCGCGGGCGAGGAGCAACTCGAGCAGAAGCCTTTGAATCTGGCGGCGTCGGCATCGAAGTTGTCGCTGGAAGGCCTTTTGGAGGAGGCGCACCGCAGCGCACGGCTATGTGTCTGCGAGGGCCGCAAAGACATGACTGACAGGACGCTCCAGCGTTGCGAGGACTGCGACTCGACGGCATGTGTCAAGTGTGGTGGACGTCCAGAGCACAACTACCAGCCCATCGACCTCGAGGCACACCCACGACTCTCGCCCTCGGCCTTCGAGAAGGACCTGAAGGCGCTCTTACCCATGTCCCTGACCCTCACAGACGTCTCAGAGGAGCTTCTCAACAAGCTCGCTGAATCGAATGACGTCGAAACGTCCGGATCGCGTTGGACGGGATGGCGTGCAGCCGTTCTTCGCGCAAAGGAGAAGGAGCTTAGGTTCGTTGAGCCGAAGCGTCAGGAAACCTGGTCGGTCGTGTACCAGTCACCCACCGCGAAGCTCGAGCTGTCCCTGCATCCTAAGCAGCCCGAGTGGCGGTTCTTTGCCTTCCCTGAAGAGGACGAACCCGCTAACGCCGAGATCCGGAAGATCCTCGAGCTCCCCGTCGGCCGCTTCGTCTGCTCGGATGGTCTCTTCTCTGGACGCTGGGAGTTCGCCCTACCGTCTGTGGCTAAAGTCGACATCACCATCGAGGGCAGCAGCGAGCTCGTGCCGTCATGGGAGCAGAAGCTTGGCCTGACGGGTGACGAATTCAGGAACAAGGAGGTGCACGCCCGGCTCGAGGTCAACGTGCCCGAGGACCAGCGCTCGTTATTCGATCGCGATATCTCGGGTGTGTATACGCTCATCGACAAGTGCGGCACTGCGAACTCGGCGTTACACAAGCGCGAGCAGACGACGCAGGACGGCAACCTCCCTCCTATCTTCCTGTTGCTTGACCCGACGCGTTGTGGGGAGCCGAGCGGTGATTCGTTCGTGTTCTCGACGAGCACCCGGCGGTATGAGTATGGCGAGAGTCGGCCTATCATCGCTATGCTAGAGCCGAAGTGGCGGCAGTCGGATGTGGAGGGCACGCAGACTGTCAAGTGCTTGATCCCTTGCAAGTGGGTCGAGGCATCGGCGGTGAAGCTGATGGTAGGTTCTCCACGCCGACTTGTGTGTCGCAGAACATACTGATCGATGCCTGTCCAGCCTGCGTCTGGCAAGGATGCTGTCTTCGCTACCCCCTCGGAAGGCATCTCCATAGACGTTTCCCAGGATGCGTGCAGGAGTGCCACTGCCCTCCTCGTCTGCCGCGTTCCTCTTGGCGAGCAGGCCGGCCCTGAGTGGCCTCGCGGCAACTGGTTGGAAGTTGACAAAGTTCACGAACGCTCTACGTTTAAGTCACTCGCGTGGCTCGTCGAGCGCATCCGTAACATCGACGGCCAGTTCAACGACTGGCAGACGGCGGAGTGTGGCAACGGTCATATCCACTGCCACCGGTGCGCGCCCGTGTCGCCTGACATCCGCTGGACCAAGGTCAAGAAGCGAATTGCCGCCTTCGAGGACACGATTCAGGCCGGAGAGTACGAGCGCAGTCTCAAGCGTCGTCCGGCACCGTTCGTCACGCAACTCAAGGTCGATGAAGAGGGCCTCGGCATTGTCCGCATCGGTGTCAACATTACATCGCTCATGCACCGTGCTCTCTCCCGCCTACCGACTTCTGGCCGCACGGAACCCGCGTCCCTGTCGTGGCGCCTGGATACGGACTTCACGCCTGCCGTCAAGCTGGTCTTCCCGAAGTTCAAGCTCGAGAGCAACAGGCAGGACAAGGAGCACGCGCAGCCCCCGAGCTTCACCAAGCCTCTTCGTCCCGAGCAGCTCCGCTCACTGACGTGGATGCTTCAGCAGGAGTCGAAGACGGCTCCTCCGTTCATTGAGGAGGAGATCTCGGAGGCCATCCTTGAGCCCCTTGGCTGGCGTGCGGAGGGCCGCGCACAGCGTCCTCACCACATCCGCGGAGGCGTCCTCGCTGACGAGGTCGGTTACGGCAAGACGGCTATCTCTCTGGGACTCATTGACTGCGCCGCCGCGGACGTCAAGAAGGAGTTCAAGCAGGTCCGGGACATGAAGGGATACATCGCGACCAAGGCCACTCTCATCATCGTCCCTCCGCACCTCACGCGTCAGTGGGAGTCCGAAGTCCGCAAATTCACCGGCAAGCGGTTCACCGTCCACACGCTGCACACCGCGTCGAACGTCAACTCGCTGAAGATCGAGGACGTGATGGAGGCCGATATCGTCATCGTAGCGTCAAACCTGTTCAGGAGCCAAGTCTACCAGGACAATCTGGAAGCATTCGCCGGCGCCGGCGAGCTTCCGATCCAGGATGGACGGTTCTTCGATGCACGGTTGGACATAACGCTCAAGGGCTTGCAGGAGCAGGTCGAGCGTTTGAGAGACGAGGACCAGGGTCCCTCCGTGGTTATGGAGCAGATCAAGGAAGGTCGCAAGATCGGTGAGTAGAGTTTGATACGCACGTCTGACGGCTCCCGCTGATCCTGCTCCAGATGAGGCGGCGCAGCTCTTGGTTCCCACCAAGCGGCTCAAGGGCAAGTCCTACCGCGACGCGGCAGAGGAGATCGAGCAGGCGAAGACGAAGGAAGAGTCCGAGGATGAGTTGGCTGCATCGAAGCCCAAGAAGGCAGCTGCCCCCAAGAAGCAATCCTCTGCTAAGGCCGGCCCTTCGAAGAACGTCAGCCCTCGGACTGGCTTGACGGTCGAAGTCGTCATTCCTGTCCCTCCCAAGCGTCGTTTGTCTCCTGCTTCCAGTGTCGCTACTGCACCACCCACGTCTGAGGCCGAGCCCGACGCTGACGAAGACTCGGATGCTCCCCGTGCTCGCCGCGCAGTCAAAAGGAAGGCGATCGTCATCTCCGACGACGAGGAGAGTGCAGAGGAGCTGCCCAAGAAGGGCATCGTCATGGCCGACGACGAGGAGAGTGCAGAGGAGCTGCCCAAGAAGGGCAAGGGCAAGGCTGCTGCTAAGAAGCGTCCTGCGAAGCGATCCAAGGCTTCTGACGACTCCGACTACGAAGGGTCAGATTTCGAGGCGAGCGAAGAGGAGGACGAAGAGCTGGACGCTGAGACGTACGATGAGTCGGACGCTGACGAGAAGCCGAAGAAGGGCAAGGCGGCTCCGAAGAAACGCGCCCCTGCGAAGAAGACTAAATCCGCCCCGCGACGTCTGAGTCTGAAGACGCCATGGACGTCGATGAGGACGACGAGGAGTCAAAGCCCGTTGGCAAAGGCAAGAAGCAGCCTGCGAAGAAGCGTAAGACCGAGGTCAAGCCGCCGAAGGAGAAGAAGCGGCGTGAGGACTCGGATCCTTGGAAGCTGAAGTCGACTGCCGTGAGGAGGGACTGGACGCAGATGCAGGCGCCCCCTCTCGAGATGTTCCACTTCGCCAGGAAGATCGTCGACGAGTACACATACCTCGACGGTAAGGTGCTGTCCATGGTGACAAGACTGAACGCCGAACGGCATTGGGTCCTTTCCGGTACACCGCCCATCCACGACTTCGGCGCACTGAAAACCATCTCCGCCTTCCTGAACATCCACCTCGGTATTGACGACGACAACGAGGGTCAGTCGTTGCAGGTCAAGAAGCGAAAGCGCGAGCAGACAGGTACGGATGACTGGTATTCACCTGCTTGCTTCCCTAGTACTGAGAAGCCATGCAGCTGTCGAGAAGTTCCACTCCTTCCGTGAAGTCCACAGCTGGGAGTGGCACGCACATCGCCATCAGCTTGGGCAGACCTTCCTGAATCAGTTCGTTCGACAGGTGAGTGCAAGTTCAACTTCGACATGCCGTGTCCCTGACCCCAGACGGTGCAGAACGTCGCCGAGATCGATGAAATCTCGTGGGGTCAAGAGATCCAGAAGGTTGTCTTGCCCGCTGCCGAGCGTGCTATCTACCTGGAGCTAGAGCACTACCTACGGGCCATCGATATGACGGTCAAGCGGGGCAGGAAGAGCGAGAGCGACCGGGAAAAGCGTCTTGCTCAGGCCCTCGGCGACAGCAGGTAAGCACTGTTGGTGACGGCGGTGAGACAGTGCACTGATGAGAGCAACATAGTACTGCGGAAGAGGCGCTGCTGAAGCGTTGCTCGCACTTCGAACTTGAGACCTCCGACAAGGAGAACGCAATGAAGGCTTGCGAAGTCATCGTGCAGGAGCGCAAGAAGCAGCTTGACGATTGCAAGAAAGAGCTCCTCAAGAAGCTCCACGACGCTGTCAAGATGGAGAAGAAGATTGGCAAAGTCCCCGAGGAGTCCCTTTTCCGCGAGTACGTCCGCGTCACTCGGACAGAAGGCGTAGGCGACAAGGACGCAACGGAGGCTGTCCAAGCCCTCCTTGACGAGGCGGGCGTTGCTGGCCCTCTCAAGCCCGTTACGAACAAGATCAGCGATGGGCTGAAGAAGGGCGCCCGCAAAGACGATTCGGACATCCCGAAGGCCATCAAGGACCTCATTTGGGACCATCGTGAGCAAACACACGAGATTCGACGGATCACGAAGGAGCTCGTTGGCCGTTTCCGTTCCCTCCGGTACTTCACCGTCGTCCGCGACCTGCAGAAGCAAGCGGACGTCCCGCCGGTTGTTCATTGTCCCAGCTGCGATGCCAAGGAGGTCCCTGTCGAGAATATTGCCGTCCTCTCGTCTTGTGGTCACATGGGCTGCTACGACTGTGTCAAGGCGTGCGCCGAGAGGGAGGAGTGTGTGTACGCTGCATCCGGTGCTTGCAGGGCCGCTGCTCGTGTGCTCAACGTCGTCAAGGGCGACACACTCGGTGTTGATGACGAGGCGCGAGACGGTCGTGGTAAGCATTATGGGCTCAAGTTGGAGAAGGTCATCGACCTCATTAAGTACGTCTTATTCGCACATGCGTTCCTGAACGTGGCTGACTCGCTACTCGTCGGCTCACAGGAAAACCATCCCCAAGCAAGAGCGCGTCCTCATCTTTGTCCAGTTCCCCGACCTCACCGCCAAGGTCGCCGAGGCACTCCAAGCAAACGGTATCGCTTTCCTCGAGATCAAAGGATCTGCGTCGATGAAGAGCAAGAACCTCGAGAAGTTCCAGAACGACAGCAAGGAGCGCGTCCTCCTGCTCAACGTCATGGACGAGAGCGCCAGTGGTGCAAACCTCACATCTGCCAACCACGCCATCTTCCTCTCTCCGCTCCTCGCGCCGACGCAGGAGATCTACGACGCATGCGAGACGCAAGCTATTGGTCGTCTCAGGCGTTATGGTCAGGTGAAGCACGTCAATATCTGGCGATTCTTCAGCATGAACACGATCGACGTCGAGATCTTCGAGCAGCGCACCAAACAGAAGGTGCAGTAGATGTCCTGTGCATTGTACATGTGTAGAGTTGTATATACCATTGGTCGATCTACTGGAATGTTGTAGTCTACTTGTTCTAATCACTCAATCTGATGAATCCGTGTTGGTCCTCAACGTGCCGCGGTGGAGGCATTTGACACTTTGCCTAGTAACAGGGCACCATTGTTCCAAATGTATTCATGACGACGCCTGTGCACCGCACTGCAGTAGACTTCACTATATGGATGCAGCTCTGGGACATCATGCCGTTCAGAATCACTGTGACTGAGGTCGCAGTTCTCAGAAAGGCTCGTCGTCTTCATTGCGAGCGATAGCGTCTATGCTCAACCTTATGGAAGAGGTCAGAACGACCGCTCATGATATTCTTCCACAAAGCGGACTGATGCTATCTCGAGAGCGCAATCCCAAGCCACTTCGTATGATAGCAACGAAGCCTGACGTTTCAGTCGAGAAAACAGCGGTGGTGCCTGCTCATCACCGCAGAGTCCGAGTGATACACCTGCATATAATCTAAAGGGGATCGCAGCAAGAAACGAACATCTCTAAAAGGACGGGGTATCGTGTCTAGATATCTAATCGGTGTCCTCTAAGTTCTATGTCTATGTTGTCTAGGTAATCTAAACAGGAACCCATCGACAGCCACGGACGACGGTCTCAAACCGCTCCGTGACCTCGGTAGTAGGGCAGTCCAAGTAACGTATGGACGGGAACATCATGAGGATCGTATCCACCGCCGCGGCGGCATCTACAGATGGGTCCAGCACCTCACCAAGCGTCAAGGACCTCAGCACCTTCTGAGGCTTCTGGCTGTCGACGCCGCCAGTCGGAGGGAGCGCAGGAAGCGACAGGCTCTCCAAGCACGGGAACGCCTTTGCGACCACGCCATACGCGGCGGGTGTCAACCGGGCCTTCCACGCGGGCGCATGCGTCTCGGAGTCGTACGTCCCGAGGTCCAAGTGCGCCAGTGCGGGCCACCATCTCGACAGCGTCTCAAGGGACGCGTCGCTCAAGTCCGCGTCGCGCAGTACGAAGCGCTGCAGGTGCTTCATGCGGCCCAGAGGAGCGAGGACATCGGGGGTGTACCAGTGTGGCGTCTCCTCCGGCCGCGAGGGGATCTCCAAGTCTTCGATGTCCGTGCGGTCCTCGAAGTGGAGCTCCTGCAGGCTCGTTGAAGCCTTCTGGGCGATGAGAGCGAAGACTGGCTTCATGTATGAGGGTCCGCGGACGCACTCATCCATGTCGAGGTGCAGCTTGGCAAGGACGCCGGTGGGCATACGGGAGAGCACCGCGGACAGAAGGTCGCCCCCGGTGCGGATGCTGAGCTCCTTGAGCGCAGGGAAGCAAGGAGTCCCCGCGCTGACGGTTTCCAGAAACGCGTCCGCTTGCAGGTGGCTGGCGTGCACCTCGAGGGACTGGAGGTTAGGAAACGTCGCGAGTGCGGCGAACGTCTCCGGGGCGAGGGAACTGTTTCCGTGGATGGTGAGGCTCCGGAGTTGGGTGAACGACGCGACAGCTGCGTTCAGCAGGTCTGTCATGCGACCGCGGACCTGCAGCGAGCGGAGGCTGGGCGCGTGAAGGTGAATGCGGTGGAGGAGTCGTGCGGCAGCATTGCTCCGGTCGAGCACTTCCTGCATGTCGCGACTGAAGCCCACGTTGACGGAGACGTGCTGCAGGAAAGGGGACAGCGCCCACTGATGCGGAATCATACAGCCTTGGAAGGAGAGCGCGACTGACTCCAGGCGGGGAAAGACGGTAGGGGGCACCTGGAGAGTAGGCGCATTCTTCAGCCCGTCATGGTGGGCTATCCTCTTGACGCGGTCAGCGTACGTGCGCAGCACTGAAGTACCTGGGGCGACCTAGGGCCGAGTCATTCGTCAGTAGGCACGAACTCTCTGCCACTTCTGCTTTGTAGAGTCTCCCGAGTAACTCAAGAACGTACCGCTTCATCCTGTTTGGCCACTAGAGCCAGCAGAGGTCCCACCCCATTCAACCGGTCCCACAACCTGTCCAGCGCTGGATCCTTCCACGCCCTACAGCATCGTGCCAGCTGTGCGTACGTCCGTTTCGGCTCGGTGTCCGGTAGGTCGGAGCAGAAGTCGAAGATGAGCTGGAGGACTTCGTCTATGAGGAGCGCAGGGTGCATGCCGACAACCTAGGCCGCGCTGAGGCCTGCGAAGGGAGAGGCTGAGGTGGGACTGGGGTGAAATGTCTGTGACAGCGAGCGGAGGCATGTTCGCAACAGTTTTGTTGACCGTGGCGGTCCCCGCAAGCGCAAAACACGCTCGGCGCTCATCCGCCCGCCCTCAAAATTTGGCAAAGCGCGACTCCGATTGGCTGCACCGGCATCCGCGTCACCGAGGACTTACCGACTGTGGATGCACGAACGTTCGCCATCGCCATCTTGCTCATATCGACACAAATATTCGGAGCAGCAGTCATATAGCATTGCACGGAGGATGATACAGTCATATGCGTACAGCGTGATACATAGCCAGAAAGCACATAGACCCAGACGCGCACAACTGCTTAGACAACGGGGGGCTTGGTGCCGGGCTGGAACTGATAGGTGAGCCCGCACTTGCCGCAGTACTGGCGGTCCTTGTGGAAGGCCATCTGTGTATGACTGTGAGTGACAAGTTCGGTGCCAAAGATGGAGACGCTACGCACGAAGATACCGGCACCGCACTCAGCAGAAGGGCACTCGCGACGGAGACGCTTGATCTTGCCGTCGGACTCCACCTTGTAGTACTTAAGGATGGACATCTTGACCTTTTTGCGCTTGTGCTTGATCTTCTTGGGGGTCTGGTGATCGAGGACGGTGAGTGGGCGCTCTCAACAAGAACACAGACTGAAGAGCACGTACGTTGTAGGTCTTCTTCTTGCGCTTTTTGGCACCACCACGGAGGCGGAGCACAAGGTGAAGGGTGGACTCCTTCTGGATGTTGTAGTCGCTGAGCGTGCGGCCGTCCTCGAGCTGCTTGCCCGCAAAAATCAGGCGCTGCTGATCCGGGGGAATGCTAAGTAGACCCGGCGACGTCAATAACACCGAGTTAAACCCTTGAGACGAGCTACGCACCCCTCCTTGTCCTGGATCTTGGCCTTAACATTGTCGATGGTGTCCGAAGACTCCACCTCAAGGGTGATGGTCTTGCCCGTGAGGGTCTTTACGAAAATCTGCATTTCTGCGCGCGCAGACGATGAGCTGAACGTTCCGAGTATCGTGCAGAATGATGTAGGCACTCACTTTTGGCCGCCTCTGTCTGTCCAACACGAGCTGAGCGGTGGAGTCGTCGACGAAAGCGAGTTCCTGGCTGAAGAAAGCTGTAGCGCGCCTCGAGAGTTATATAGCCCTTGCTTTGTAAGCAGGTGTCTCTGTTGATGGTCCGTGCATTAAGGTTTGGGCACAGCTGACTCCGCTCGAGCGCCGCCTGACTAATTCGATTACCGAGACGCGTCGCGCGTCGTGTAAGCGCCCAGACGCGCTCCGGGACGCGACTCGGACGCTGCACGCTGACCACCGCCTACACCTGACACCCCCAACGCGTCGTTGCCCTCATCTTCACCACAGACGACATGGATAGCGACGAGGAAATGCGCGTGGATGATAACGAGCCCATCAACTGGCCGACAACTACGAAGGGAAAGGGCAAGGGGAAGGCCACTCAGCACGATGAGCCGTATCAAGACGAGAACCTCCCATGGTGCGTCTGCGGAGTAACACGTCCGTGTGCGCAGTACATGACAAAGGAACAGGGTGGAAAAGTACAGACCAGTAACTCTGGACGACGTCGTCTCGCACCATGACATCACGAGCACAAGTGAGTGCCTTCTCGAACGCGTCTCGGGTGGTTTGACGAGCGTGGTGCAGTCGAGAAGTTCATCGAGAAGAACAGGTTGCCGCACTTGCTGTTCTATGGGCCGCCCGGTACTGGAAAGACCTCAACGATCCTCGCGGTCGCTCGTCGAATATACGGTGCAGAATACCGGAAGCAGATCCTCGAGGTACGTTCCCTATTCTTACAATGCCGGACATGCATTCATCCTAAGTGACCAGTTGAACGCGTCGGACGACCGTGGTATCGAAGTTGTGCGTGAACAGATCAAGAACTTCGCAGAGACTCGCACGCTGTTCTCGAAAGGCTACAAGCTCATCATCCTCGACGAGGCGGACATGATGACGACTGCCGCCCAATCCGCCCTTCGACGCGTCATTGAGCAGTATACCAAGAATGTCCGATTCTGCATCATCTGCAACTACGTCAACAAGATCATCCCGGCGATTCAAAGTCGATGTACGCGCTTCCGGTTCTCGCCACTCCCAATCGCGGAGGTGGAGAAGCGTGTAGACAAAGTGATCGAAGCGGAGGGGTACGTGTTCCTTGCCAGTATAATGAATGGTGCTATATGCTCATACCTACCACAGCGTAAAGCTCACCGCACAGGGCAAGCAGGCTCTGCTCAAGCTTTCGAAGGGAGACATGCGGCGTGCCTTGAACGTACTGCAGGCCTGTCACGCCGCATACGAGCTGACCGGAGAAGCCGAGATCTACAACTGCACCGGCAATCCACAACCTGCCGACATCGAGACCATCGTCAACTCGATGTTGCAGGACGACTTCACGACGTCGTATAATAGTGAGCGATGCCTTCCATCTCCCAAAGACGAGGCCTAACTCGCTGTGTTTAGTGATCTCGGCACTCAAGACCGATCGTGGACTGGCTTTGCCGGATCTCATCAATGGCGCGTACGAGTATATCGAAACGATCAACTTCAAGCCTCACGCGCGTATATACCTGTTGGACTTCCTCGCCACCACGGAGTGAGTGACACGCTTTGGGGACATGCTTGCGTACTAACAGGATATGAATCGCAGGCACCGCCTCTCTACTGGAGGAAGCGAGAAGATCCAGTTCACTGCGCTTCTCGGGGCCTTCAAGCATGCTGTTGAGTTGTCAGCCAAGTCTGCATGATCCTGTTCTACTTCACGTACTGCCCGTATGGATTACTGTTGTTCATTGGCTGTTGGTCGCGATCTTGACTATTCACCAGCGCTCTTCAGATGATATTGTCACATATGTCTGTTGTTCCATGGGTTGGTGGCGTAGTTGGTTATCGCATCTGTCTAACACACAGAAGGTCCTCAGTTCGAACCTGGGCCGACTCAAAGTCTATATATTTTTCACTTCACTGGCACCAATCGCAAGTCAACGGCATACATACTTAGCCTGATGTTTTTCCATCTCGAGTCTACATCTGTTGTCTGGCACAAACACTGTCATAAATACACGAGAACCTGGAACTGTAAACTGCTATGTGGCCCTGCATGTCGGAACTTTCCCACAACCATCCAAATGAATTAACATCTATTTACCATCTAATTGAGCATCAGCGGCCATCCGTTGACTTATCCGCACCATCTGAAAGCTATCTAACACCATTGTCTTTGCATCTGGTGCATCTGGAAAATTTAAGTCATCTGGATTAATCCAGATGACCTTCGGAAAGTTCCGACTGACATTGGGCAGACTTCCCCATAAACATCCAAGAAATAGGATGGACCAAGGACATTGTCGCAGCGACTAGGTACGTAGACACCAGACATCAATCGGCGACGGTCTGAGGTGCAAGCGGCGAGGAGCCGAAAGGGAGATAGAGAGAGAACTCGACTAGGGCAGAGCAACGACCGGCTCGAAGGCACGAAGTCATCGATAGCTAGTCTTCACACGCACTGCGACAGACTAGTCCCAATGACCAGGTTATATTAGCACAGAGAAAGGGGAAAGTACATGAGGGAAAGTGCACCTAGTCCCAATGACCAGGAGGTCGAGATGGGGACTAGGTAAGCGCTGGGAGGGGTTTATATACTGGTCTACTCAGAACAATCACGTGCCAGTGAAAGTGACTCATGCGGGAAAGGGAGCAAGGCTGTACGAGTGGGAGACAAAAGGGTGGGAAAACACATGGTAACAGGATGGTAAGTGCGAGAACGAAGCATGCAGTCGCGGGAACAGAGCATACAGGTGCAAGAACGAGATCAAGGAGTCCAAAGTGGGGTGTGTACGAAGTAGGAAAGGGATCACGATGGGAAAGTGAAACTTCCAGGGAAAACGAAAAGGGGTGCTGGTCCACTGACCATGACAGACATGGAGAATGGACAGGGAAGGCATAAATAGACATCAAGCAACCATGGTAAGTATACTGTAGGGCACTGAGTGCCATGGTGAGAGGTTATGGGGTGGTAGACAAGGACACAACAGACTGAGGTAACCCAGTATAACCCTCCTCGGGAGCCTCCAAGTGCGAGCGGACTTGCAACTCGAGACTATCATCATTGGACCGCACTGATGGATCCGGATTGATGGAACCTCCCAGGGATGAGATGAAGCTTGGTGTGCTGTCATACTGGTCCCTTGAGGAGTACAGTGGATCGTCGGGGTCAAGTCTGACAACCATCTGGTTTGCTTCTTGTAGAGCAAGTAGGAAGTGTGAAATGAGGATGGCTGTGATGCTACAAGTGGATGGTTGTTGAGTGGTGATGAGCATGCCATTACAGAATATAGCATGGTAAACTTAGAATGCATACGGGGTGGTGAATGTGGTGACATAACTTGTGAATGCAGGGTCAAATGCAACCTTTTCAAGTGTCAATGAATAGAGTTGGCTTGCAGATTGGGGAGTGGCAAAAATAGCTTACTGCAGTTGCTGAGAAGATAAGGTGTAGGACATTCAGGAGGAACAGGATGCTAAGTTCAGACTTCAGTGTTGTAGAGTCTGTGAGATTCAACTACCTTGCAGCAGGACGTACATAAAATATATGACTCCTATGGGTGGGATTAGACATTCAGTAATCCATAGACACATTTGAGTTGCATGCAGAGAGACGTACCACCTTGAAAGAGTACTTCTGACAGTGAGAGTCTTCTGGACCATTGAATATCCCTCAGGGCACCCCAGCTGCTGGTGCTCAGCCTTGTCCAGGTAATGTAAATTAGCAGAAGGTCAGCAGCTATGAGTGGTACTCGAGATATGATTGTGACTGGGTGGTATCAAGCATGAGCATGTGTCATTGCTTGTGGGTGCTAGCCAACCTACGCCTTGTACACAATCAGTACCAGTGGGGTGTGATAAGACTGAACAGGTCATACTTCAGGTCGAGTGCAGCAGTTGTGTTGTCTGTGTCAAGGCATCCAAATGGTGGGAAGTTCTCTCCAGAGAACTGATAGCCATAATGGACCTGTACCATGGACCTTTCTGTCAACTGACATGCTTCAAACAATGTTGATGCACTCACCAGGTTAGCACCTACTGGTACTATAGACAAAAAAAAGACAAATAGTCCAAGGAGCTTGCTGCTGCTCAATACATATGCACGGAGGGCGGAGAAAGCTCATAGCAAGTGTCAGGTACTATGAGCCAGCAGTGGGCACATGACTCACCTGCTCCAGGAACAAATTGCAGTATTAACATTGCCTCCATTGTTATATGGAACAAGGAACAACTGCAGATGTCAGTAAGCATTCCACAATACTCTGTATTTTGTAAGGCTATACACAAACCTCTGATCATGGTCAGATTTGCTGTGGAACAAATTAAAACGGCTTACCTTGTCTGATGGGAAAGACGTGAATGTGACCAACCCCATGACATAGAGTGTCATGGAAGTCCACTTGATTGCAAAGAACAAGAGTGATGCTCCGCCGGGACGCTTTGCAGTCCAGAAGCATGCCACTTCCCGATCAAATGTGATGAAGGTATCGTAAATCAAGAGAACTATGGCAAGAGAATGTGTGAGGTTCACTCAGACGCTGAGCTTGCAATGAACAGGACGCACCTGAGGCTGCTGCGCAGCAGTAGCTGTTTGTATAGCTATTCAACGGTGTCAGCAAACATCAACCGTGATGACAGACTTCGAGAGATACGACATACAGGGTCTCAAACAGGGCCACAGTCGCAGCAGCAGCGGCATCGGTGTCAGATGACATGGCAAAGTCGAAGGAGCACCCTTAGGTTGTCGAGGGCCGAGGAATACTGCAATGACATCCAGGGCACAACCAGGCCTTATATTGCACGCAACCGTACGGTCAACATGGAGGACACTGACTGCAGATGGTGGTCGAGGTACGCACGCTGCTTACATCGGCAAGATCTGACCCGATCACGTCGTCGGGGATAGAAGATTTGTGCGAGCGGCGAGCGTTACTGCATTCGATCACTTGCAGTTGTCCGGACCGGACATCGTCGGAGACTCTAGGCAGTCCAGCCAACTAGGCAGTAGTAGATGAACCAACCTGAAGATTATTCGAATGGTCAGTAACAACGGTTGTCCAGAAGGCGAACTAAGCACCAACGAAAAGTTCGCGCCCGTGTGCGAGACCGAAGCGAAGACCAGGACCACGACCGGATGAGGTGGATACATCGATGAACATATATTTCACTCCCAGAAGCTGATAGCTGCGCAACGAGGTGGATAGATCAGTACGACTGAGCATGTGTAGCATGGGACGGAGAGCAACTGACCTTCCTCGGAGAACCGCATGTCGCTGCTCATCAACAGCTTCGTGCGGCAATGAGATGAGTTCAATCTTACTGGCTGTACCTCGGGCAACCGCTGAGCAGATTGTAGTTAGTGTCTGTCATACGCAGTGATATCGGTGGAGGCGGCTTCGGAGGCGAGCTGAGCTGGCCTGGGGATACGTGCGATGAGCGGCGCTGAAAAGGCGACGGGAAGCCCAACAGGACCATCTTCCCAATCGCCGGACTATCACATCTGCCACCTCACAGCGCGAGAGCGAACAACGAATGTGAGAGATTGCACTCGCGCGCAACATCTAGAATGACACATAGCTGGGAGCTAGAAGCGAGGGTCAGAACAGTAGGCGGGGTTGCGGGATATGGATTTGAGTATATGGCGTGCTATGTTAGAACTACACTGCATGGGTGTGGACCGAGAATGGAGAGATGATGAGGGTAGGCAATAGACGACATCGAGTGATAGTATGTACTAAGATGGAGGCACCCTTTGAAACCAGAACCAACAACAACGGGATGTTGCGGGCGAGCGCGACGAGCCAAGCGAGACGAAACGTACACATAGACGTCGAGACGTGTGCAAGCGATGGGGCTAACGAGTGGGTAATGAATCATGATACAGTACACTCCAGTATTGACCAAGGATCGTGACGCTGACGAGCAGATGCGGGGGAAACGAGCGGACCGGAAGAGATAAGCAGAGACGCACAAAAACAAGGCATGAGGAGCACTGCGGGCATAGTGGTCGTGCATGAGGAGGGGTGTCGCGATTGCCAGTCCTGCGGGGTTGAGTGGGGACCCCAGACGGAGATGGCGTACAGCCTAAGCGACCCGGTGCGCGAGAAGGAGAGAAGGCTGTGCGACGGACATGTGTGCGCTGCAGTTCGTGATCGGGCTGAAGGGGACAGGCGCAGCTGAGGATAACGAGGCCCACGAGTAGAGGCGCGGTGTCACCGAGGGCGGAGGAGAAGGGGACGCAAAGAGCGGCGTAGCCTGCGCCGGCGGAGTGGATGGATGCGCGGGAGTAGATGGCACGGAATCACGCGAACGAGGTGCTGGCTCGGGGGAGGGCATGCGCGAGTCCTCCTGGGGGAGATCGAGGTAGGTCGGAACGCGCTCCCGCGCACCCGGACGAACATCCGCTGCTGGCCGACGTTCGCATTCTGCGCGAGCAGCCTCCATCCTATCCATGAGTGACATGTAGTATTGGATACGCTCGTCGGATGGACGACCACGCCCGGCCTCGATTTGCGCGTCCAGGACGGGGTTGCGGGGAACGACGTCGTCGAGGATGCGCATGCCACCTGCCCTGAGCATCTCCCTGTCCCGCAGAAGCTGGTGCTCCCTGTCATTCTCCGGGATCTCCACGTCGATAATGTTCATGGGAGAGCCGCGTCCGCTGGAGGACGCCTCGCTGGGGCTGCTGACGTCTACCTCGACCACGGTCGGGATCGAGCGGTCAGCGGGAATCTGAATGCGGTCCGCGCAGTCGATGAAGGCCTGTAGAAGGCATCATCGTTTTCGAAGAACTCATCACAGAGTCCGGGTCAAAGGCGTTCCAGTACGTCTACTTCTCGATGGCGGGATGCTGGGCCTCCGGCTCGACGCGCACAGCGGGCTGGCGAGTAGAGTCTGAGAGTAAGTGCGGTTGGTGGGAAGGTTGTACGAGGGAAACGAGAGTGAGAGATGGTATATCGCGCATGCGAAGGCTTAGGCTGGGTCAAAAGACACATCCAAGCTTTGCCTAGGGACGGCCATGGCGACAGAGAGCGTATGGCAGAAGGGACAGAGCGGCACGTGGAGCTGAACCGAGGCCGAGGGCGACAAGCGAAGTAGCCGCGACGAGATCAAAGGCCAACACGGCGGTGGGAAATGTTGCGAGTTGTGCAGAACGAGCTCCGAGGGCGAGGGTGCGACCTCATCCCGTACATAGTCTGGGTACGAGACCAGGGTGAGGGCGAGTGCAGGAGCGAGGACTCGGAGGAGAGTGACCGCGCGCGCGGCCTCCGTTTGGCGCCTATTCACTAGGCTCGCAGTGCCAGCCTCTAGTTCCTCGTCCCTCAGAATAGAGGCTGGTACTACCGAGCAGGGGGGGTGGCAGTGGTCTACCGTGAGAAAATCCTCTCTCGCTTTCAGGCCCTCGTCCACCTGGAACCGCAGGCTCAGCTGGATGTTACGCCGCGTAATAACTACACGAGAATGATGTCGTGGCATCGAGCAACTTCATTCACAATCCCAGCAGGTCGGAGGACGAGAGGATGAATAGGTATGAATTCTACGCGCGCCGAGGGAAGTTGTAGCGCCCATACATGAGACTCCGATCGTTCCCACCAGCTAAAATTCGTACTCAGATGTTCTCACGGTACATGTCTGCGACCCCCCCCTCACGTAGTACAAGCCTACCTATTCACCTCTCGTGGACCGCGATCACCGCGAGCTCGAAGAACCAGTATACGACGACACCACGGACGACTGCCTTGCAATTGGCGGACATCGAAGCTTGCTACTCACGGCACTACACACTGGGACTGAAGGCTGCTCCCCCGCTGACCAGCCGTCTGCCTAGTAGACATTCACAGATTCGACCGACTCACTCGAAGCCCCTAAAGGGGATCCTTTCCGCGTTTTTCCATCCCTCCCCAACTCGTCCCCATCGACAAGTTACTTGCTTACGCTTTCTCACTACCACCTCTCGTGAACTGTTTTTTGCCACCATGGATCCTACTTATGAGAACAGGAGTAAGTGACGCTCGTCTTTCCTCTTCATTACCAGTGCTGAGTGTTTCCCGCAGAGATCGTCGACCTGAGCGACGAAGGGCTCAGAACCCTCGACTTCTTGGGCCAAATTGAGCTGCTTCGTCATTACACACGTCCATCTCCCACTCATGATTGTCCGTCCACCTTGTAGACGTTGCTCCGGGTGTCAGGGCCATTGTCGAAAAAGTGAAGGCTGACCCCGTGCGCCTTGGCAGTAAGTCTCTTCATCTTCTTTCTTGCGCGTTTCAGTACCCACATACTCTCATCTTTTTGTGTTTCCAGCTGTGACCTGCTTCATGGTCGACTGTTTCAATCACAGGTACTCAGCCCCGGCTCCCCCACAAGATGCTGTGGGCTCTTCTACGTCTCCCCCCTCTGCCCCCTCTCCGAGGCCGATACCATCTACTCGCAGCTCAGTAACGACTCAGACGCCCTCACAGTCGTCGCCCCCGCACTGATCTCCAAGTTTGAGAGGAAGTACTGGTATCACGGCATCTCCGGCAACCCTCCCGAACTCATGTGGCGTTCCGATTTCGAGACCAACCCCTTTCCCCATCCCCGCGCATGGAGCTCGCTTCTTCAAAATTCCCGAAAAGACTGCTCACGGTGTCTTCAATACGCCGCTCAACGCTGTATGGAGTACTCAACGCTGTATGGAGTACTGTTGCTCCTCGGATCATAGCATCGATGAAGGCCCGTGGCATCAAGTACTCTGCGCTGAGTACAGTGCGCTTCTCGACCGTCGAGGACGGCAAGGAGGAAACTCTTGGCCCGGTCGTGGTGTGGATCGCTGTTCGTCCCAACACAACCACCGCCGAGGCTGTTCGCGATGCCACGCCCGACATCCTCCAAATCCTCGCTGACTTCCAGATCACCGATGTCGTCGTCGAGTGGTACGAAGGGTCGGTCAAAAGGCTGGTCAGCCCGCCTCTGAGTCCGAAGCGTGGTGTCGACTCGGAGCAACACGTGTAGTAGTCATCATCGCACGACCGCACGTCGCATCCCTAATCCGCGGTCACGGACACACTCACCTCGCCGTCTGCCTCGATGGGGAGACGAACATCCTCCACCAGCGGGCAAGTCTGGACCATCCGCTCAAGAAGCTTGCGGGGAAGACCAACGCCTCCGCCCGCCACATCTGGACAATGTGCAACCTCTCCAGGAGCGGCCACGCCTCCCTCATCGCCCTCAGGTCCGCCTCAGAAACAGCCACGACAACCCTTTTGGGAGCGAGAGACAAGCGAACATCCCTGGCGCCGCGGACTTGAAAGAGCGGATGAAGGTACTATGTACTTACCTCGGTTTCTTATGTAGACATGTAGAATTGTGAGACATTCCCTAGCTAGATTGCCCTCGTGCAATGCTGCACGAGGCATATGCATGTAACGTGCATGCTGATGCGCCTCCATAGCGGCCATGCGTGCATTCAAGATGTCTTCATCAGGCCGCATAGTCCTCACGAACTTGCAGGAAGTCTACGCGCGCGCACTGGCGCCGCAGCTTATCCAGAAGTTGAGCTCGTATAAAAGCAGAGCATCCGAGTATTTCTTCCGTTGTCGCTAGAACACGAACACGTCCTCCTCTCTTCTCAGACCTTCAGATCCTCAGACCCCCACGTTATTGGTACACTTATGAATATCTGGTCAGTCCCCTGACGTTAGCTGTGACAGGACACGCACTGAGTGACTCACTGGACATGGGATCCCAGGGAGTTCGTTCAGAAATATGGTCGTGGCCAAACGGTGACCCAGACCAATAAGGATGGCCAATGGACGGTGGAGGTGGAGAGACGTGAGTATCGTTGCGATAGAGAAGTGCTCCCCCCATTGATAACTCACCCATACTTCCGCGAAATGCACAGATACGACGAGGAGCAGATTCAAGGAGGTCGCTGCATGTACGTCTGTCGGTAGCTTCAATCTTCATACCTCTCCTCGCTGACGGTCTTCTCCAGACTTGTTCTGCTGCTGCAAGTAGGAAGGATTCAGAGGAGATCTTGCGCATGTACTGCCCGGGTTAATGTGAAGGAACGTACTGTATGACGTGCATGTTCGCTGCGGCACGGCACACGAGATCTCGTTCGCCACCAGAGACTAGCATGGAGTCAGAGCCGACCGTTAGCTGTGGCGGGAGAGGCCCCTGCGACCCGCCACCCTCCGCCACCGTAGGTGAGTCTTTGGACCCAGAGGCGGGAGCTGTCCTGTCCTTTGCCTTTCGCACCCGCGCAGGGTCCTCTTTGGCAGTGACGGCTGCAAGTGCATTTGGCGGTGTATTATACGCCATGAGATTATGAGATAATACTGCAACGTCGGGATGGTCTGGGCGAACCGCTCTCTAGATCTGCGGTGGCGACTTGAGGGGAAGCGATGACTGGCAGAAGTGCGAGAGGAGGAACCTGAGGGTGGTGTCGAGATACACCCGCATAGTGTGTAACCGAGGGTGCTATCGTTACTAGTTGCGCACGAGCCTGGATAATAGAAAAGAAAACATGCTCACCTTCACTCCGTCGACGGGGATATTTGACAACGAACGACTAGACACCGACGCGTTGATGGATTCGGTTCAAGTTTGCGCCTTCTGGCAATCGGTCTCTGGTATCTCGACCTTGCGGCGAAAAGTGCTTCGCCTAACGCTCAATTCGCCGATACTTCCCGGGTATGTACTAGTACAGCACTGGAACGAAGCAGTTTGCTATATGATAGCGCCATGCACAATACGTCCCCTCGTTGACGGTCTTCTCCAGACGTGACGGAATGCTGTGCATATGCGCACTCGGCCGTCAGCGTTGAGCAACAAGCATAGTGTGTTGCGCCCGCACGACCGAGATCGCGCTCGTCGCTGGCCACCACAGGTGTCGCATACCAAAGCTGACGACTTGCTGTGGCGAATTCTGTGACCTCGAACAGCACTCGTTCATGGAGAGCGACCACGCCTTTGCGACTGGCCGCCATCCGCCACAGTGAGTGCACCGCTCGAGTCCTCTACGCGAGCCGTCCTATCCTTCGCCTTCTTCTGCACCCACTCGGCGGCCTCGTCGACAGCGGCATACGGCCGCGTCTTGTAAGCCATGAGATATCCCTGGAGGGTCGCCATCGAGAAGGTGCGTGGGGGGATGATCTCGGCAAATCGATCCGCGAGGGCTGCGGCCTCTGTTGCGGAGAGGTGCGAGGTGCGGGAGTTGTGCACTGAGCCGGGGTATACGCTGGACACCCCTTCGGGCATTGGGGAGGTACCGGGTGAAGACGTTGGCCCTAGCGAAGAGGAGGAGTCGGTCCGGGATTTCTCCTCAACTGGGACCGGGCGAGAGGAATCTCCCCCTTCTCCACTGGCACTCGGGGCATACAGGTAGAAGCGCTTGAACAGCTCCTTCACCTGGTACGCGCTCGCGAGGTGAAACTCGACGTGCAAGTCGAGTCGGCCAGGACGGAGAAGCGCAGGGTCCAGCGCACCGTAGCTGTTCGTCGTCGCGAATAAAATGCGCCCCTCCTGAGCCGCGATCCCATCCAAGGCGTTGAGAAGGCCACTTAGCGTGACTCCGCCCATCTGTGTCTCGCGACCGGCGTCTCCCTTGTCCTCGCTGGGAGCCGCAGCGGGAGTCGAGTGGGCCTCGGGATCGACGATGTCGCGCTTGATGCTGCGCGTGAACGCCGCGTCAATATCCTCCATGAGAATGATGCACGACTTGGGCAGGTTGGAGATGAGTGATTTGAGGCTGTTGTCGTTGAGGCCTGACACCGTCAGAGAGAGGATGTAGACGCTGAGGTTGAGCTCTCCGGCGATAGTGTGGATCATCGAGGTCTTCCCGGCACCCGGTGCACCATGCAGCAGGTAGCCCCGGCGGAATGGGATGCCTGGCAGAGTCAACGCGGCCATGTCAGAGAGTGAGCTGCGGTGGGGCAGCATAGAGCGCACCTCGGTCGGCATACCACTTCCTGCTGCTCAAGAAATCTTTTGCGTCGTCCAAGACGAGTTCGAGTACTCCAGGATCGAGGATCACTGAGCACTGAGGACGCTTGGTTTGCATTGCGACGCGTCGCCATCGGTCGCCACTGCATCAGGCGGTCAGCTCAAGAGACTCTAAGAGGGCAGATACCAGAGATACTTACTCCTCTGCGACGCTGACTTCGATGAGATCCTCGTTCGCCGCCTTGTAGGCCTTCCGAGCTTCGCGGAGCAGATCACGGAGCAGGGCCGGACTCCTCGTCAGCATGCTAGACAACCACGATACGTCAACGCGTGTTAGCAGTAGACAAGCTCGAGAGGACTATACCGCAGTTGCAGGTAGTCTGTGGAGCGTCCGAAGGCATTCGTCACACGGTCGCGGCCGATGACCATGTACCGCCGCTTGTACCACATAGAATACGTCTGCTCCGTGGAAGGAAGGAAGACGACGTTGTCTTCCGCATCTGGGTCATCGTTGTCGCCAAGGTCGTCGATCATGCCTCCACGCGTGCTAACTTCGATGTCACGAGCATATTCTGGAACGCAAAACGAAGTTAACAGTTCGTTCGTGTGGCCAAGCCAGATGCGAAGACTTACGGAAGACCTTTTCCTTGGACAGCCAGTGCATCAACCAATCTGGGGCGCGCACCATCGCAGTTAGCGTCCGCGGTATAGCTGACTAGTATCATCACGCACCCGCGGCATCGTCGTCGAACTCGAAAGTGGCAGTGACCCACAATGACCTAGTGAGTTTCTCCCATGCCGTCCTGAGGGAGCGGCGCAGCCCTTCCACGAGTGCGCCTATGAGGAGGAGCTTCGCCCAGTCCCAGAACGCAGACGCCGAGAGCAGCATGAAGACCATCCGAGGGAGCGAAAGCGCATCTGGTGACTCTGAAGAATGCGTGGCGAGGGGGGATGAAGGCGCAGATGGACACTGGGACCCGGCTGCGGTAGCTGTGGTGTTCTCCGGCGTTGGACCAGGATTCAAGGCGGAAAACACGGCCTGCAGGATCTGGGCTGCGTCCATCTTCAACTTTGGGAGGGGTGCTAGTGCTTGGTATGTGGAGATGCGCAGACGGTTGCAGCGCCTTGGGGCCGTAGTCGTGCTGAATACGGGAGTGCTCTCTATATAGCTCGAAGACCGAGGACGTCGTCGGGCTTGCAGTCAGGTCAAGTCATGGTCTGTCGGAACCGGGGCCTCGCTTCGACCCAGCGACCCGCATCCGAAGTTCATCAAACTAGCCTCAAGTAAACACGAGACGGAAGAGGATCGTACATTGCCTTCGTGGAGAGGAAGGTTTGCCGGAGTACCACAGGCGGCATCTAGACATCTGAGACACGCACTGCAGCGCGGCTCCGGGGACACTGCCTACGACAGATTTGCTGGAATTAGAAGAGCGACAGAGTCGGAAGACTCGGACTCGTTGTCCTTGGAGTCCTGTCGAGACATGCATGCATAATTCCTCGCAGCAAGCTGCAAGAGACTTCTCACCGGGTAGGCTGGAGCGGGGATAATGACCCTATGAGCCCTACAGAGGTAGGCCTGCCGGTGCCATTGACGGGTTTACTTACTGGCTAACCGCGTACCGCTATCATGCAACAGCGGCGATCATGTCCAACAGCTGGTAGAGCACCGGCATGTACCCCTCTTGCCTACCGCCATCCTACGTAGCCAACCATATCCCATCCCCTCCTTCAAGAGTAAGACTTGCTCCGTGGGCCAGCCAGAGGAACACAAGCGGAGAAATGGACCTCCAGCGTCGCAACAAGACCCAGAGGAGGGACAGAGCGGATAGGGGAGCTTCAAAATGAGGAGGAGCCTGCGAAGAACTTGAAGAGAGCAAAGCGGGGACCAGCGCCCACGACCCGTTGCAAGGCGGAATCACGTGGGTCGCGTTACATATGGTGCCGTGATCAGGTCGCAGCGAATTTACGTCCGGGTTTTCCTTCAAGTTCTCGTCCGATGGCCTGGCAGTGGCATGACGCCTCTTCACCGCACCCTGCACCCCGACATCGATGTTCATCGCTCGGCTGAAGCACACTAAGTCTCTAGCACGACGCTTGCCAGCGAGCAACACACCCCTACGACTATTGCGACGGAACATGTCTACCGAACTCCCGCAATCCTCAATACCGCTCTTCCCTACGGTCGCCTCGTACAGAGAATGGCGGAGGAAGGCCTATGAGGAGAAGAAGGCTGTCGGGTTCGTTGCGACGATGGGCGCGTTGCATGAAGGACATCTCTCCCTCGGTGTGTCGCAAAGTGACATCGCGCATCTCCCCATCTCACATCCCGTTCAGTCCGCCGTTCACTGGCGGAGAACGACCTCACCGTCCTCTCGATCTTCGTGAACCCGGCCCAGTTCGCGCCCCACGAAGACCTAGCGACGTACCCTCGCACGCTGCCCCGCGACCTCGAGCTGCTCTCCGCCGTCTCCGTCTCCGGCCGCACCGCCGCCGCGGTCTTCGTGCCGACGGTTAGCGAAATGTACCCCAGCGGGATCGTGCAAAGCGTCGACCAGCAGAAGGGCACCTTCGTCGAGGTCAAGGGCTACGGGCACCAGATGGAGGGCAGGACGCGCCCGGCCTTCTTCCGCGGGGTCGCGACGGTCGTCACGAAGCTGTTCAACGTCATAGAGGTACGCATGTCCCTCCAGGCTCTGAGAAGGCCGGCGGGTAGTGACAGGTGCACAGCCCACGCGCACGTACTTTGGGCAGAAGGACATCCAGCAGGCTCTGCTGCTTCGGAGGATGACACGCGACCTTCTGCTCTCACACCCGGAGCCGGAGAACCTCTTCATCGTTCCCACCGCACGGTGAGCAGTCTGTGGCTATGGCTGGGAGCTGCTCTGATCACACCATGCAGAGATCCCAAGACGTCCCTGGCGCTGTCGTCCCGCAATGCCTACCTAACCGAGCACGAGCGAGAGAACGCTGCGCCTACGCTGTACGCGGCTCTCGACGCAGCCAAGTCCGCGTGGGAGGCGGGCGCACCAAAAGCCGAGTGCATCTCGCGCGCATACGCCGTCGTGAAGCAGAAGAAAACGGATCTCGGCGACACCGTCGACCTTCGGTTGGACTACATCGAGATGAACGACCCGGAGTCCTTCGACGAGCTTGACGGGAGAGTGTCTCGTGCAGAGTGGGAGGCAGAGAGCGCAGCGCGGCCGGTGGTCCTCAGTGGGGCGATGTATGTCGGAAAGACGAGGCTCATCGACAACATCGTGCTGGGAGCAAGGCGCACCTTGGGCATAGTGGAGTGAGTGTACGGCTCGCAAACTCTGGCTGTGTACATGAGATACCGCATGGGCCGGGTAGCGGAAGATGGACTACGGCCGCGTGAACCGCCAGGACAGAAGCAGACTCTCCCGCTCCACGAATATATCTCATTCGCCGCCCCTCAGTCGCTCTACGTGGCCGATACAGAGTCGGGGATTAGTCAGGCTTCAAGCATAGAATCCCTGTCGGAGGCTAGTGTCCATGCCTTCATCGAAGGAAAGCGTGAGCATAGAGTTCGAACTTCACGAGGAGATATGGCGGAAAGCACAGTCTATCCAACCTGCCTGAAATGCACCACGTACTTTAGATATCTGGCACTACAATACGTTCCTCAGACTGTGTGTCGATGTCAGGCTTGGTGTCATGTGGATCGAATCAGCCTGCACTGAGCAGAAAAACAGAGACTCTTGAGGTGGGAGGAGTATTTATACGACACCAGTAGGGTTCGAACCTACGCTCTCAGAGAGAAACAGATTATCGCATCTGGACATGAGCCAAATATTCTAATCTGTCGCCTTAACCACTTGGCTATAGTGTCATAGGAAAGCGCCTTCCAGCTGCTTACACAATCGCAGAAGCTCGTGAAGAGAACGTGCTTCACTTGCTGCTCCGGCCTGCTTCTCTCCTGTGGGCCTCTTTCAGCGTAACCATCCTGAAGACACGATCTCGTACTAACGGACTTGAGATCTGGGCAATTGACTAACTGGCCGGCAGAGAACTCGTCGGAGGTTGAAGTAGCAGGGAGGAACGTTGATATATCGCGGCATTTCCCCGTAAGTTCTTCTCCATCGCGCTACTCCCCAGCCCGCTATATGATCACTGCTTCCCTCGATGTTTGCCCTGGTTGTTGAGCAACCCGAGTTGCTCTATGCAAGGGATATCTTAAACTGCCCAGAGGGCCAGCACGCTCGCCGCGGTACAATCTCACATTCTGTTTTGTCCCGCTGTACTGCAATTGACCATCGTAACCGCTGTGGAAAGGTGCTGACCCATTGGTTCTCAACTCAGTGAATTACTGGTTACTCAGCTGGCTGCTTATCGGCAATGGCGACCGAACCAGCTAATGTATCGCGTGCGGCCCTGGAGCTCACCTATGTTCTATGTGAGTGCACTTCTCGTTCACTGACGTCCGTGACACGACCAACAATTCCATTAACAGCGACCTGAACAGACGACGAATCTTCTTCCTTGGCCCAAGTACTCGCACTCCTCACGCTGAGCCCCATCTTATTGAACGTGAGTGCGCCATGATTGAGGGGACGGAGAAGGGAACTGATACGTAACACGACGACGGGACTAGCCCGCATATGCTGCTCTGACGGTGTGGACGCGAGAGCTTGTATTCCTGGAGATGTGGGCGGGGCAGATGCTGTGTGAGGCGAGCAACTATGTGTTGAAGCACATGATCCGGCAAGACCGTCCGAATCGTGAGTCTCGTCTTCCGGACCCTCTCGTCCTTCCCACTCCCAGATTACCGACACGACGCTATCCCCGCGCAGAGAACTTGGGCGACGGGTACGGCTTCCCGTCCTCGCATAGCCAGTGGATGGGCTACTTCGCAAGCTTCCTCTTCCTCCACTTCTCCCTCCGCCATCGCTGGGTCTCGACCGGCTCCGCGTTCCTCGACTACGCGCGAGACGTTCTCTTGTTCGCATTCATCCTCTCGTGGTCCGCCGCAGTCGCGTTCTCCAGGTATGCCTCTCTCGTTCGGAAACTCACCCCATTGTCACCGACACGATTATTTATCGCGCAGGTACTACCTGTCATACCACACCGTCCCGCAGGTCCTCTGGGGCTTCGGCATTGGAGTCGCCTTCGGCTCCACGTACTACACGCTCGTCGAGCTTATCCCGACGCGCTGGCCCAACTCCCTCTTAGGACGGTTCCGGACGGCGCTGCTCACCAACCCCGTGTGTGCGTGGTTCCGTTTGCGAGATGGGTGGGCGGTGTGGTCAGATGCTGGGACTGAGGTGCAGTATGCGAGGTGGAGGGAGGAGTGGGATAGGATGAGAGCGTCGACTGCGAAGGCGAAAGACGAGTGACCGGACCGAGGTGAAGTATCCCCAGAGCTTAGGCTGTGACTGGAGTGAGGGCTAGGTTGCGCCTTGGATGCTCGCTACGTTGGATGTACGAGGTGTAGATGGAATGGCGTCTTGGTTAGTTCGCCCATGCATCCGGACGGCGCACTGACCGTACGTGCGATTGCACGACATGCGTTGCGCTGCTGGAAGGTGCCACAGGGGCAGCCTGAGCCTATGAGAAGTTGCGCAATCCTAACGACGACTGTGGAACCCTGGATGGAACGATGAAGTTTGTGTTCATCTAACCCCGCGCGGACAAACAATCTGCAAGCCCTACCCCGCCGGGTGAATCGTACATCACCGCCACCAGGTCCGCTACCCCGTACCGTTCCCCGGATCTCGAGATCGCATCCTTCTCACTACCACCACAAGATCCACTTCGCCTCGTCCTCCAGTACGGATGCCACGAGTTTACGTTAAGCCAGCGTGAAGGAAGCATATGCTCGAGACGCTGCGGCGTTGCTGTCTGTCACTCGAAGCCTTCGCGGACGTGGGCGCCGCGGTCCTGACCGGCAAACGCGCAGGAACGCCAGTCTGATCTCTATCGTTCTCGCGGCGAACCCATGACCAGGATTCTCTTGTGCCGCCCCAGATATGCCCGGCAATCCTGCTTTTCCGCGGCAGATGGGGCCGTCCTGACGCAGGCGGGGTGGAAGCTGACTAGCACTGCGAAACAGACATATAAACCAGCCACGGGCGAAGTTTGGCGGCCCGTTCCCAACACCCTGCCATTCAGCACCCACGGCTTGCTCTGCGTCCGCGACCACGGCCCTTCGCCATTCAGTACGCCCGTCGTCATTGGAGCCCCCACGCAGCAGCCATGTCCGCGCCGACCGACCCCGAGAAGCAGACGGTGAAGACGTCCGCCGCGTCGACGTACTCGGACGAGAAGGGGCGCGCGTCCCAAGTCGAGCGCATCTCGCCCGACGCGGGGGCGAAGCTCGAGCATCCGCTGTATAACCCGCATGTCGATGTCAGCGGGGTGGACGAGCGCAAGTTGATGCGCAAGCTCGACCTGTACCTCGTCCCGTGGCTGTCGTTCCTGTACCTTCTCAGTTTCCTAGACCGGACGAGCATCGGGAATGCGAAGGTGCGTCGTGCTCACTCTCGATGCGCTGGACGCGAGCTGGTCGTCGTTCGGGCGGGCAGCTCTACCACATGGAGCAAGACCTACATATCACGGACAAGCAATACCTCATCGCGCTCACGATTTTCTTCTTCTCGTACGCGATATTCGAGGTCCCGTCCAACGTCTTCCTCAAGCGGCTGAGGCCGTCAGTATGGCTCTCGCTCCTCATGCTCCTCTGGGGCGTCATGATGGTACGTCGCGCGAACTCTGCCCACCCGCACCCCGAGTACCCACCTCTCTCGCGACTTCCAGACCGTGCAAGGATTGGTGCACAATTATGGCGGCCTGCTTGGTAAGTCTCTTGCTCGAATAGTCCACGTCGTGACGGTTTGACGTCGTTCTCACATATGCTGCCTCGCAGGCATGCGGTGGCTGCTCGGCATGTTCGAAGCCGGTCTGTTCCCGGGTGTGAACTACTACCTCTCATGGTGCGTCTTCGCGAACTTCGTGCGCGCGGCCTTCTGTCGGTTGAATGCGCTCGCTGACTGTATGGGACACATACGTACAGCTGGTACAAACGCTCCGAGTTCGGCATCCGCGCCGCTGTGTTCTTCTCCGCGGCGACTGTGTCCGGTGCGTTCGGTGGATTGCTCGCGGTACGCATCCGATGCATCTTACTTCCCTCGGAACCGAAGCTGACCAACTGTCTCCGATGCTTGCTTCTCTTCCTCGGTATGTCGCTCTACTCTGTTCTCATGAACCTTCGTGCGCTGTTCCCGGGACATACCTTGGTGCGTGCAGGCAGCAATCTCGAACTTGGACGGTGCGGGAGGCAAGCCGGCGTGGGCGTGGATCTTCATCATTGAGGGTCTCATCACGGTCGTCGCGGGCTTCATGTCTTTCTGGATCATCCAGGACTTCCCGGACACGGCGAAGTTCTTGAGCGAGGCGGAGCGCACCGTGGTTGTTCGTCGCCTTCAATCGGACGACCAGTTCAGCGCAGCTGGTGAGAATCTTCGATGGCATTACATCTGGCGGAGTCTGCTTGACTGGAAGACTTGGGTTGGAAGTGAGTCTTCAGTGCGATTGCTTACTTGCGCACAAGACTGACTAGCTTCACAGTGCTGCTCTATATGGGAGCTGATGGCCCCCTCTACGCGTTCTCGCTCTTCCTGCCTAGCATCATCAATGCCCTTGGTAGGTCCAGCGCCCCAGATCGAGTTCGTGCTAGACTCACGTTGTCCCGTAGGATACACCGCGACTCCCGCGAACCTTCTGAGTGTCCCGGTGTACGTGGTTGCCTGTATCGTAACCTGCGCAGTTGGCTGGGCCGCGGACCGCTACGGCAACCGCGGATACCTCACCATGTAAGTCCACCCTCCCCTGCTGTCCTGTACCATGGACTCATACCGATGACAGGGCGTCATTGTCGGTTGGGCTGGTGGGATACATCATCCTGATCGTGTCGCGCAACGCCACGCTCTCGTACGTTGCCGTGTACCTGGCTGCGTGCGGTATCTACCCGACGATCCCGAACATCATCGCATGGGTGTCAAACAACGTCGAGGGCTCGTACAAGCGCAGCGTCTCGATCGCCATGGTCATCTCCTTCGGCAACATCAACGGCGCGTCTCTTCGAACGTCGTACGTACCTTGTCTTCTTGCTTTGTCCGTGCATCCCGCTCTGACGCACGGATTCGCACGCAGTACCGCGCACGGGACGCACCATGGTACACCCTCGGGCATGGCATCGTGCTCATGTACATTGCGATTGGGCTCGTCATGGCGATCATTTACCATATCTTCCTACGGCGCGAGAACGCGAAGCGCGAGCGCGGCGAGCGGGACGAGATCATCAAGGGCGTCAACGACGGGCGGACGGAGCTCGCGAAGAACGGGACGTACGCGAGCGTCGCGGAGGCGAAGCAGGACAAGGGCGACGAGTGGAGCGGGTACCGTTACACGCTATGAGGGGGGGCACCTGCAGTAGACGGTAGACGAATGCGACGACGGCGACGAGTTATGTGTATGTGTAGCTTACGACCACGCCTTGTATATATAGTCTCTGTACCATTCCCTTCGGGAGTCCGCGCGGGATTGGTGGCGGCGGGCGGGCGGAAGGCCGGGTACTGGTTGTGCGATCCCGTCCTACCGTCCTTCTCGTTCCAAGCCTGATGCATGATGGTTCAACCGCATACCGGAGCATACGGTAGGGTTTATGTGGGGCGTCCTTTCTTCCTACGCAGGTGGAAGCTGGCTGTCATGCATTCATGTCCCATTGATCCCTATCGGCGTAATGAAGTTGCGATCCCTACCGTTGAAATACTTGTGAACCGGGTTCACGACGGTCCTGTGCGTTAAATATGGTGACTCGAATCCTGACTTACGAAGTGGTACTAGTGTTACAAGACGCATCCGATCAGACTTGAGGTTGTTCTCACAAAGTCGGAGGGACAAGTTCTTGTGGACATCTCCATTAAGTGTAATACATTCATCGTACTGTGGAAGGTCGCCGTCCGGGACACTATAGCCAAGTGGTTAAGGCGACAGATTAGAACGTGTATACACACGGTTTGCACTTTATCTGTTTCTCTCTGAGAGCGTAGGTTCGAACCCTACTGGTGTCGTCGCGCTTGCCAGATATCGTTTTCGTCTTTTTGTCCAGCCGACCTTGAGCAGGCCATCCGAACAGATACGGCTTCTTCTTCGCCTCCACCACCACCACCTCCTCCATACTTGCTTGTGCGCGCCAGCTGCGTCCGCACAAACTCCACCCAGTTCCATGGCGTGTGAGTTACAGCCATCGATCGGCCGTAAACCTACTCACATGATGCTAGTTAGTAGCTAGTGACTTGTGGCAACAAAACACCGCTCAGAGCCAACTCCGAACCCGTCACGGTACTTACGGTGCGCCATCGTGAATGCAATGGCAGTAAACCTAAGCTAAGCTGGTCTTCCTGCTACCACTTGTGGCCGACTGCGTGGAATCCGAACCGCCACGCGGTGTCGTCACGTCATCCTGTCCGACAACCAGCTCCGATGCTGCTTGGGACCATCGTTTCAGCAGTCATTTCCCGCCACTCTCCTGCGCTACTCCCGGATTCAGTTGAAGCACTCCCATCCCGGTCCTATATGAAGACACAATCTTCTCGGAGACGTCAGAGATGGCGATGGCGGATGCGCCTACTAGTCCATGCGGCGAGCATCTCACCAACTCCCGTCGAGACTTATGCGCGCCGATCGGTCGATCGACGCTTTGCGCTGGAGTATAAGACTCACCAGTAGCATTTGGGGTCAAGTCCATTTCCCAGCTCTAGAGGAGTCAGTGCCGACTCAGAACCCACCGTCATCCGGCTCTCTGCTGGCCATGTCAACCAATGAAGATGCCCGAGCTGCGGCGATTGTCGACCTGTATGAGATCGTGTACGTTCTCTCCGACCGCCCCGTGACGGAACACTGATCGCGCTTGCTGTGACCGCCGAATAGGTCTACCGGAAACTACTGTGACGTGGCGACTTCCGGTAGGTTCACATTATCGCAAGCTCATGTCGTGAGCTAAACTCATCCTTTTGTCCCGTCGTAGTACTGTTCATTTACGATGCCATCGTCACCTTCAACTGAGAATCAGCATGCTTCTGCAGCGCCGAGCGAACCGGGACGTCGCTCTTGTTCTTCGCCAACAAGGGCATCTCCTTGACATTCTATGTCATGCAGTTAGTCGGCTTTATGTCTTTCCCTTCTGGCGAAGTGAGGAACGCTCTCCCCAACTTGCCAGTGTTGCACCGTCGCTGACTGTATCCAGAGGTTAGTATCGCTGCGCCAGAGCATTCGAGGATAGTTGTCTGACAACCGAACATCCTCAGTTGTTCTTCGTTTAGCCAGGCACTGCATGCAGTTCTGGTTCTCCAGATGATCCCTTGGGCTGGTGAGCTTGCTCCCGGCAGTCGTACTATGCACGCAAGTTCTGATGCCTCGCTGCCAGTGTTCTCCGCCCTTCGCGCCTACGTACTAAGCAGGAGCAAGCTCCTCGGATGCCTCGTCTTTTCTCTGTCTGCTGCACCAGCGGCTGCTAACCTGGTCAGTGTCACGACTCCCTTCCAGACTCGCGTGCGAGCATGGACTGATTCTGTGCTACACAGGTTCCCTATGGCTACGGTCTGTCGGGGGTCATCCTCGCGAAATATGGCATCGGGTGCATATCTACGGATAACACGAGCGCGGACATCACCTTGAGGTATGGTTCCTTTGATGAACTTCTATTCAAACTCGGACTCACGTCGTACAGACGTAGGTTAGCTCGCAGACTCTGCAGTAATGCTTGCTCATCCCTGACGAACAATCACAATTGCATCGAGAGCACCCCTCATGACTGCAGACATCCTGCTGATCTGTATCACCTGGACAAAGCTGAGCAGTCGGGATATTCTGAGAGGCTTCCGACACTCGAAGAGGCCAACGCTGTCTGACTTGATTCTCCGCGACGGTGCGTGTCCTTCAATTTGTCTAGCCTGTTGAGAAGCCTTGCCTACCCAGATGTCGATGTCCGCGCAGGAACCGTCTACTTCATGTGCGTCTGTCGTACAGCAGCCCCGGGTCATTCTGACGGGTCCTCGCGTCGATGTCAGTGTATTGTCCCTCCTAAACATCCTGCATCTCACACTGTCTCTCCTTTCGGTGAGCTCCGTACTGAAATATGTATTCAGCTTACCATCTTTTGACGTAGTCGCGTCGTATTACTCGGCAGGCGACAATCAATGGTACTGGAGGTAGTTTCGTCACACTGTTCACCGCCCCGTACGCCCCTCATCTGAGCCCGTGCTGCGACTCACTTGCTCACTGAAATGCTCTATTGGCAGCGTCACCGCGATCCTCGTGTCGCGCTTCCTCCTCGAGCTGCAGGAAGCCAACCAGACAGTCGTCAGACTCGACCCGGACGATCCGTTGTACTCCTCGAGAAGCCCGTACTATGACTCGGACACGCCAAGCTTCATCTCATCCCTTGGAGGGTTCATTAATCCGGACCTTCCCCGCAGTGACGGTAGTCTTGAACTGGACCTTCGCTCAAATTCAGGCCTCCCGGACGACGATGCGATCTGGCAGGATACTACGCCGTCGTCTTCCGCTTAACGCACATCCGGTCCGTTGTGGCTTCTTACGACGCGGCATCCCCCGCCACCGCATCATCATCATCATGCGGAAGAGCCCTACGGTTTCGTCTCTTCTTCGCGCCTCGTTGATTTCATTATGGTGCCTCAGGTTATGGGATTTAGCTAAGGGTACGTGGATATGTAGATCACACGCCTGCTTCAGAGCGCTGATGATAGCACCGGATTGCTAGGTCAGTGATAGCCTGTTCTACGTATTGATCTCGCTGCGTCGGTGTAAATTTCCGATGTGCGATGCTATTCGAGATTCCTGCATCATCAGGTTCTGGCTTCGCCGCGGTCGACTGTGCATCGCGCATGCAGGACCGTCACAGGACGCGAACCTCAAGCGAGTGCATGGCTCACCTGGGAAACCGGCATACCTGAACGTTCAGATCACCTTCTCACTGGTTTCTTTACCACAGCTTGACCACAGCTGGGGAGTTCAATCTCCTGAACCGCCTGTCCAATCCTTTCGTGACGATCGCATGCAGCACCGTCTCAGGAAGTTCGCGCAAGTCCTCTTTACCCCCCGCGCAGTCCGTTCTGACATAGTTGGATATGGCAGGCGCACCCCTCAACAATCATCGCCTGCGACGTCGAAACTGCTGCGCAGTGTGGTGCTTCAATATAAGGATCGGTTCTGCCACGGACGTCTCTGCAGTCGCTCCTTGGCCCTCGACAACGGTGCGAAGATCATCCCTACACTTCATCATGATGCGATGCAAATGCAAATGCCGCTACCGTGGCCCTATCCGATAGCGTCTCTGTTGCATACCCGCCTGTGGAAACAGCTACACCCAAGCTTACTGCGCTTTAGCAACCTCGGGGGCGTTCGCGCAGTTTGCTGCAAGCTCGTCCTGATAGAGATGACCTCGCTCTGATCGCAGTTCTCTTCATCCACGACGCTTTCAACACAGCCGGGCTGATCGAGAAGCAGCATGCTTCTAGACTACCAAGTGAGTTGGGGCCTGCTGGGATCTGCTGGGACTTCAGAGTCACTGTGACTCACTGATGCTCCTCGCGAATAGGTTCTCACTGGCACTGGCAGCAGAGCACTTAGCTGAGTTTGTGGGAAGATACTTGAACATACCTCTGTGAGCATCTCAGATCTCCGGAAATTGACAGACCTAAGCAGACGAGGATTGACAGGGATTGACCTAGGTCGGTCGAGCGGATTGCCTGTCGCTCACCCCAACGTTCATCCATACTGGCCCGGGACGAGACGGCGGCCACTTTGGCTGGTCTGCCACGAGGCGAAAGTGTCCATTACCCGTACTCTGCCCATCGAAGTCGAGTAAGTGCAGTCTTCTGCAGGGCGAGATGGCCAACGAGACGCGGCATCGCACCCCGGGGAACAGCCCTCTACTCGCAGTGCGGAGTATCAAGTCGCCGGTAAGCAATGGTCTCACAAGCGGGTTGATCATGTGTCTATATGGCGCTAGACTGCGTACAGTTTCTTTCAATGTGGCTATGAACTCCAATTCAACTTGAGCGGCTTCAGCGTCCTTATCAGGTTTTGATGCGTATTTACTACTCACTTCCCGCAGTGATTGCCTGCCATTTATCTGCACCGGTGGCATAGAGTGGCATATTCGGAGGGCCGCAACTGTGCTACATACACTTTCGTGGGCTGGCGAAGACGTTTGAACTTCGAGCTCGGAGTCTTCGCTTCGGTCGCCTGTGCGTCGAACCACGGGGCCACGGCTTCGAGCTGGTACTTCTCTGCGTTCTCTCAGGGCGATCGCATGATTGACCATCGAAATTACAGGTTCAGATTTATCTAACTGCTGCTGTCTAGTGCCCGATTGGCTAGATTCACATGGACTCACTCCGTAGTCTTCAATACCAGTAACCGCAGTGTTCGCATGCAGCGTGCCTGTACTCACGCAGCTCTTCTATCCCCGACGACACGATGGGATCAGATATGGCGGATGCCAGCGTGCGTATCCTGATATCTATCTGACGGTTGGCACACTGAGCGTTGACCTTACAGAGTCGTGCTCGATATAAGGCCTGGCTTGTGCGATGAATAATGATGATCATACCGAGCCAGCCTCGTTGACGTGAGGGTGACCTTTGGCATTCGACTTCACCATGTCCTCCAACGCAGATGCCGCCGCGTTTGCAAGCTTGTTCGACACTCTGTACGTCACACACTCTGCGAGTTCTCGCAGATGACACTTTCTGACACCGTCGAACAGCTACACGGAAAACTACTGCGCCGTGGCTGCCTCAGGTGCCTTTACCCCCTTCCCGTGACAAGCACGTCCTAGTCAAGCTGACGCTTCGCTCACCTTAGCTCTCTTTATCTACGAAACATTCGTCACATTCGAGCAAGAAGTGGCCTGCTTCTGGACATATGAGCGGGCCGCAGCATCAGTCTTGTTCTTTGCGAACAAGTGGAGTTACATGACGGTCTCCGTCACAAACTTAGTACAGCTTGCGAGTTTCCCTTCGGATAAGGTATGCAGTCTCGGTCGTTATCCTCGCTCATTCTAACCGGAATCATCAGAGGTTGGTATATAGGTCGCAGAGTTTGGCGCACCGCAGAAAGACTACTGACATCGACCGTCTGCAGTTGTTCGCTGTTCCAGATTGTGGGGTTTGCATTCATTATATTGCAGTTTGTTCCGGGAGCGGGTAAGTCATCCATTTAATTTGCAGGCTATGTTAGCTAAAACCGGGCATCAAGTATTCTCCTCTCTTCGCGCATACGTGTTGACCAGGAGCAAGCTCCTCGGACTACTCGTCCTCACATTGTCTCTAGCGCCTGTAGGTGCCAATCTTGTGAGTGACCATATTCTCCTTGAAACTTGATGTGGTCCATACTAGTGGTTGACCATGCAGGTGGAATATGGCTATCATGTCTCCGGAGAGAATCTTCCGCCGTTCGGATGTCGTGAGATAGATAACACCACTGCTGCACTCGATCTGAGGTTCGACCTGCTCGTGTTCATTGTGTATCAATTAGTGCTAATAATTCGTAAGGCGTAGGTCGCCTAGTGGACATATGCAATGGCACGCACTCACTACAGCGATTGCGCAGTCGTGATCAGCTCTCGAGTACCGCTCATCGTGGCCGATATCCTTCTCATCTGCGTGACCTGGACAACATTGGGCGGCCGGGGGGCCTTCGAAGATGTTCGAAAGTCCAGGAGACTCTCGCTTTCGGGTATCCTCTTTCGCAATGGTATGTTCCCACAGAGTCATCACAGTTCGGGCATGTCATGACATACATATCATGCAGGCACCATATACTTCATGTACGTCCCGCGACAGATCCACTGTCGATATACTCGATCAATATACTCGATAAACTCACTGGCAAGCACTCACGATCAGAGCTCTCTTTATCTTGAATATCCTCCACCTCGCCCTTACGCTGACTGCGGTGAGCCCCACTGTCGCGTGTACCACTTCTCTCCGACACGCTCACTTATGACTCCGTCTGGGCAGCTGACGGGTAATGGCCTCGCCATCAGCAAGGTCACCGTATTCATTGCTCCGTATGCGTCCCACGATAACCACAATCCACCGCAACTGTCTACTCACTGATATCGCCCGTTTGTCTTTCCTGCAGTATATCAGCGATCCTCGTATCGCGTTTCCTCCTCGAGCTGCAAGCAGCGAACCAAGTGGTCGTCAGAGTCGATCCCGACGACCCGTTGCATTCCTCGAGAAGCCCATACGACACACCCAGCTTCATCTCCTCCCTTGGAGGGTGTATCAACTTGAACCTTCCGACAGCGCCGTCCGACTCCCGTGACGATGATATCGACTCGCATGTCACCTCGGGTCCGAACGGGGATGGACTGGCAGATTGTGCCCAGAGATCCGAGGTCGTCGCGGCGCCGTTGTGTTCCGCGTAACGGTCTTCAGGCCCCCAGTATGTCTGCTACCCCTTCTTGCAGCCTAGCAAGCCCGCCGCGCATTACCGCCTCTATTGG